>CAKLBY020000108.1:45000-50571 GCA_921007115.2 Peronospora matthiolae | reverse complement strand
TACTCCTTCACGCCAGTACCGATAGAGCGCTGTTGTTACACTTCGCAACGTCAGCAGTATCTCGTCGTATTCAAAAACATGTACACAGGTCACTAATCCACGTACGCACTCTCGTCAACAACTCCAACACCGCATCGGCACAAAGTACACAGTGCAACGCATTTTGTATCAAAATACTGTATTCGAATGCATAGCATATGAATACAACCTCCTTTTCCTTTCGCACGCATGATCACTCTGAAACAAATTCCAAAGCAATACGAGCGCACTATGTTTTGTAATCTATACGTATCCTGGAAATGACTCGAAATCATTCCTAAAAGAATACATAGAGAATACCATCAATTGCCAAATTTGAGCAGTCTTATTCAAAATAAGATCGCAAAAATAACATGGTTGTCGAGCATTTCTCCAACCCTTCCATTCAATACTAGAAACAATAAATATTCCCAGCTCCAAACGAAACAGCCAAGTACTTTGCCTTACAACAGATCAAACTGAACATTCCAATCATTCTTCTCCATTTCGAAAGTTAACTACGTTTCCAAAACGGATCCAAACAATTCGTTTGCCCCACGTTGACCAATCAATTAGAACTTTCTCAGCTATTCTTTTCAACACCAGAAATTAACTACGTTTCCAGTATCGATCCAAATAATTAAGTCTGCCCCGCTGATCGATCAATTATCAAAAAGAACTTTCAGAAATGTCCTTAAACCAACAATAGATTGAGAACCAACCCACTATCGATTTAATAACACGCATCCAGTTCCACGTTTCATTGGTGGTACAATCCACATCAATTCATTCTGGCAACCGAGTTAGGCAACCAGTTCCACCATTTTTCCGAATAATTAGTTCGGTCCAACAGATCAATCAACACTACTTCCCCAACCGTTTAGTTCAACACTAGAATTAGTTTCCCAACTCCAATACCAGCCCAAAAAGTAAGTTCGGTCCATCCAATAATCCGTAAACACTTCCCCCTTATTTATTTCAATAGCCAAATTCACAAGTCAACCCCACTATCGATCCAAATAATCGGCTAGACCCATACAACCAATTAAATGATACTTCACTAACCATTCTTTTCAATAACAGAATTAGCAAGCTAACTCCATTACCAATCCAAACAATTAATTGATACCACTAACGGATCAACAGAGCTTCCCCAACTATCCCTTTCAATAGCAGAATTAGTCTGCCAACTCAACCACCAATTTAAACAGAAGTTGGTGCCACAAAACAATCAACAAAACCTCCCCGACGATTCTTTTTGATATTAAAATTAGTTTGCTAACCCTTGTGTCGTTCTAAACTATTGCTTCTGTAGTACTAACTAACCCGTCGAACCTACCTTACTGCTCTTCCCAATAGTAGACGTCGTTACCTTTCTCCGCGACCAAAACAAGACGTTAGATTGATTAGTATTAGCCATGCCACAACAAAACATACGACTGCGCTCCCCGGTCTATAAACGGTAAAGTACCCTTGTTTCCATTACCAGTTCATAGAGGATCGACACACAGAAGGCGGGGGGTCTTTAACCTTACAGCGTCGTTTCCAACAATAAGATTAGTTTTTTTTCTTACCTTACCACCCCACATATATAGGGATCGGTGCACCCCCGAACACCTTGAGGCTCGTTCTACGTGTTAGAATATTTATTAGAGTTAAAGTATAGATGGCTATTTTTAGACTCCGCTGGGGCCATACGAGAAAGTACGTAAATTTCGGTAATTTATGATGTCGAATGCCTTTCTCAGGTAACCCTAACCCTAAGCCCCGCTTAAGTGCGTATTTTATGTGGACCCGCAATAAGTACGTAATATTCAAATAAGTACGAAAAATACGAGTCAAATCCTGTAAGAAAATCTACTTTTTGCCAGATTACGTCGTCTGTGAGTAAGTTTTGTATACCGCTTTCTTTGGGGGGATTGTAGCGTACATTTAGTGGGACATATTGTTCTATACAATCATGTAGTATTGATCAACCCGTTTTGTTTTTATTCGTACAAATGTTGTCGTCTGGATTTTTTTTGTGACATTTGGCAAATCGAGCGGGGTGGATCATCTGCGGCTAACCTAATTATTCGGATTGGCATAAACTTTTCGGGCAAAATTTCAAATTTTGATGTGAAAATCATTAAAAAACATGAATTTTCATCACTTTTCAACATTTTGTCGACTAAAACGTTAATAACTTTTTCTCCTGAAACCCTTTTTTCAATGTGACTGAATATTAGGTGTTCGGTACTGTTATTATACCTAGATCAATCGTTGTTTCGGGGAAATTCCCAAATTTTTCGCAAAAAGTGGTCTTTTTTGGGAGTTCATGGCAACTAGTTCGGATAGATGAAATTAGTCGTCACTCTCACCGGTTGGAAATAAATTCACGCCATTTTGGAAGTTGGAATGCGACAGACTGATATGAACCCACTTTAAGGTGCGGAATTTTACGGAGATTACGAATCTGCTCGATCCAAACGATTTGCATCATTTTTGACTTCACGGTAGTCAAACGCGCGATCATTTCGGTACAAAATCACGTTTTTCGTCGATTTTTAGGCATAAAAACGAGTCTGTACAAAAAAGTACCAAAATTCAGCTTGATGACGATAGCTAACGAGAAAGAGCATGAAAAAATACATCTGGTCCGTATAGTTACAAAGTCTAAAAATGTTTCATATATAGACTTTTTTGGGAAATATGAAAAAAATGTTGAATTTTGGCGAAAAAAGACGTCATTTTAGGCCTTTTTTCGACCTCGGGAAATGCAACTGCGACAAGACTACTGGCTCTCTGCCCGCATAACTTTCTGAGAACTTGTGGGTAGGTATGCGACAAGTCGTCCCGGAGTCCGATTGTACCAGATGTCGCTGGCGCGCTGAGACGGTACGTTTTAGAGGTTAAAAAAACGCCTTTCTCGCCGAAAACACACGTTTTTGAGAATATCTCGACAACCAGTCCGATTCAGCTTTCTGACGTGGTTGCATTCGATTCAGCACGTCATTTTACATCAGAAAGGCTATGTCCGAATTGGTAACAAAGAAAGTGCAAATTTGATATCGATTTTGCAAAAAAAGTACAAAGTGTACATAAAATGTGACTTTTCCACGAGAAAGGCCATAAAAAACTACGTCGGATACACCCGGTCCGAGAGCCAGTTCGATTCGATTTGACAGGTTTATTCATTGATAGGTACGTTTATCGGTTTAGACAGGGAACCGTTGAAGTGTCGCATAATACGACTGGCCCACGTGAAAGAGCATGCAAAAGTGCCCCTAGAACATAGGTGGGGTTAGGTGTAACTCATCTGTATACCGTATAGAAAAAGCAAAAGAAAGTGCAGATATACGGTTTATCCATTTTGCAGAGACAGGACGGATGGTGCATAAAACGAGATAGTACCACAAGAAAGAGAATACAAAAATACACATACTCCATACAGTTAGCCGACCCAATAGAGCCAGTTATATGTGTATATACATCGATTTATAGTTCAAATCGAGTTTATATCGATTTTGACAGGGTTCTGCTTACATGTCGCACGATATGAATGGCCCACGTGAAAGAGCATACAAAATTACATATAATCCATACCGTTAGCCGACCTACAATCGATCATAACATATGTTTTATTGCAAGTAAATAGTTCCAATCATCTTCATAACGAGTTTGAGAGGGGATCCACTGACATGTCGCACGATATGAATGGCTCACGTGAAAGAACATACAAAATTACATATACTCCATACCGTTAGCCGACCTACAATCGATCATAACATATGTTTTATTGCAAGTAAATAGTTCCAATCATGTTCATAACGAGTTTGACAGGGGATCCACTGACATGTCGCACGATATGAATGGCTCACGTGAAAGAGCATACAAAACTACATATACTCCATACCGTTAGCTGACCTACAATCGATCATAACATATGTTTTATCGCAAGTTAATACTTCAAATCATGTTCATAACGAGTTTGACAGGGGATCCACTGACATGTCGCACGATATGAATGGCTCACGTGAAAGAACACAAAAAACTACCCCTAGAACATGTGCGAGGTTAGGTGTAACGTGCAGTGCAACATTCGATACGTGACATCGAAATCGTGTACATATGCATTGTGTCTCTTGCAACTTACACATGCACCGCGTACGCCGCACGCCATGTGCCGCGGGGTCATACATAACGTCAGTATACATGATAGCACGTGCAGACATACAAATACCAAGTCACAGTGAGTGAAACTCCCATGCATCATCGATATTCTATACAAAAGGTAGACAGCACCCGGACTTCCCCGGTGGTCACCCACCCGAGTACTACCCGAGCTTGAGGCTGCTTAACTTCGCAGAGCAAACGGGATACGGTTTTATCAGCCTAAGATGGCCGTCTACGACAACAATGCTTGCGCACATCTATAACTACCTGTATACGTGCATAACACAGAAATACATTTACACACATGCACATGCGCACTGGCTCTTTTACTTCCTCTCTTGCACAGCGCCAAGACTAGATGCATGTAGCAACACGCTCCATATTCACACACACGTTTCCAGTGCTAATGTAAAATTCCATACATACAAACACCAAGTATCGTACGCCTGGAAACTGTCACACACACAAAGTGTCATCCTATGCGACATGAATCGCCATTTTCAATCTCCCTTATTTGGCTCTTCTTTGCACAAACATTGCACTTGTCTCTCTCGCACTTTCTCTATTATTAAATCAAGCCAAAAATAATACCAAATAATTCAATTCGAATAGCAAATAACTCGCACTTTTTAAAGTCTTGCGCATTGCTTTTAATACGTTGACAAAGTCTATCTGAATGGCAATACAAGCTCATACAAAATTATCCGATTTTGGCTCGAAACGCAATAGCACAAGCACTTTGTAATTTCAAGCAACAGATTTTAATTTTTCCCTGTTTAAATCTCCATACTAAAGTCTTCCAATTTGGCTCGAAAAACAATAGCAACGGCACTTGGCGAATTCGAAACGAACGCAACCAAGACAACAAGACATTGCAAAAGCATTGCATAACACTCACAGCACATTGCACTTTCCTGTTACACTTCCATACTAAAGTCCACAACCCTTTTTTGGCTCGCAAACAACAATAGGAAAATACTTTCACTTTGCCCTGTTTAAATTTCCATACTAAAGTCTTCCAATTTGGCTCGAAAAACAATAGCAACGGCACTTGGCGAATTCGAAACGAATGCAACCAAGACAACAAGACATTGCAAAAGCATTGCATAACACTCACAGCACATTTCACTTTCCTGTTACACTTCCATACTAAAGTCCACAACCCTTTTTTGGCTCGCAAACAACAATAGGAAAATACTTTCACTTTGCCCTGTTTAAATTTCCATACTAAAGTCTTCCAATTAGTATTAGAAAAACAATAGCAACGGTACTTGGCGAATTCGAAACGAACGCAACCAAGACAACAAGACATTGCAAAAGCATTGCATAACACTCACAGCACATTGCACTTTCCTGTTACACTTCCATACTAAAGTCCACAACCCTTTTTTGGCTCGC
>CAKLBY020000108.1:30000-35000 GCA_921007115.2 Peronospora matthiolae | reverse complement strand
ATTCTTTTCAATAACAGAATTAGCAAGCTAACTCCATTACCAATCCAAACAATTAATTGATACCACTAACGGATCAACAGAGCTTCCCCCAACTATCCCTTTCAATAGCAGAATTAGTCTGCCAACTCAACCACCAATTTAAACAGAAGTTGGTGCCACAAAACAATCAACAAAACCTCCCCGACGATTCTTTTTGATATTAAAATTAGTTTGCTAACCCTTGTGTCGTTCTAAACTATTGCTTCTGTAGTACTAACTAACCCGTCGAACCTACCTTACTGCTCTTCCCAATAGTAGACGTCGTTACCTTTCTCCGCGACCAAAACAAGACGTTAGATTGATTAGTATTAGCCATGCCACAACAAAACATACGACTGCGCTCCCCGGTCTATAAACGGTAAAGTACCCTTGTTTCCATTACCAGTTCATAGAGGATCGACACACAGAAGGCGGGGGGTCTTTAACCTTACAGCGTCGTTTCCAACAATAAGATTAGTTTTTTTTTCTTACCTTACCACCCCACATATATAGGGATCGGTGCACCCCCGAACACCTTGAGGCTCGTTCTACGTGTTAGAATATTTATTAGAGTTAAAGTATAGATGGCTATTTTTAGACTCCGCTGGGGCCATACGAGAAAGTACGTAAATTTCGGTAATTTATGATGTCGAATGCCTTTCTCAGGTAACCCTAACCCTAAGCCCCGCTTAAGTGCGTATTTTATGTGGACCCGCAATAAGTACGTAATATTCAAATAAGTACGAAAAATACGAGTCAAATCCTGTAAGAAAATCTACTTTTTGCCAGATTACGTCGTCTGTGAGTAAGTTTTGTATACCGCTTTCTTTGGGGGGATTGTAGCGTACATTTAGTGGGACATATTGTTCTATACAATCATGTAGTATTGATCAACCCGTTTTGTTTTTATTCGTACAAATGTTGTCGTCTGGATTTTTTTTGTGACATTTGGCAAATCGAGCGGGGTGGATCATCTGCGGCTAACCTAATTATTCGGATTGGCATAAACTTTTCGGGCAAAATTTCAAATTTTGATGTGAAAATCATTAAAAAACATGAATTTTCATCACTTTTCAACATTTTGTCGACTAAAACGTTAATAACTTTTTCTCCTGAAACCCTTTTTTCAATGTGACTGAATATTAGGTGTTCGGTACTGTTATTATACCTAGATCAATCGTTGTTTCGGGGAAATTCCCAAATTTTTCGCAAAAAGTGGTCTTTTTTGGGAGTTCATGGCAACTAGTTCGGATAGATGAAATTAGTCGTCACTCTCACCGGTTGGAAATAAATTCACGCCATTTTGGAAGTTGGAATGCGACAGACTGATATGAACCCACTTTAAGGTGCGGAATTTTACGGAGATTACGAATCTGCTCGATCCAAACGATTTGCATCATTTTTGACTTCACGGTAGTCAAACGCGCGATCATTTCGGTACAAAATCACGTTTTTCGTCGATTTTTAGGCATAAAAACGAGTCTGTACAAAAAAGTACCAAAATTCAGCTTGATGACGATAGCTAACGAGAAAGAGCATGAAAAAATACATCTGGTCCGTATAGTTACAAAGTCTAAAAATGTTTCATATATAGACTTTTTTTGGGAAATATGAAAAAAATGTTGAATTTTGGCGAAAAAAGACGTCATTTTAGGCCTTTTTTCGACCTCGGGAAATGCAACTGCGACAAGACTACTGGCTCTCTGCCCGCATAACTTTCTGAGAACTTGTGGGTAGGTATGCGACAAGTCGTCCCGGAGTCCGATTGTACCAGATGTCGCTGGCGCGCTGAGACGGTACGTTTTAGAGGTTAAAAAAACGCCTTTCTCGCCGAAAACACACGTTTTTGAGAATATCTCGACAACCAGTCCGATTCAGCTTTCTGACGTGGTTGCATTCGATTCAGCACGTCATTTTACATCAGAAAGGCTATGTCCGAATTGGTAACAAAGAAAGTGCAAATTTGATATCGATTTTGCAAAAAAAGTACAAAGTGTACATAAAATGTGACTTTTCCACGAGAAAGGCCATAAAAAACTACGTCGGATACACCCGGTCCGAGAGCCAGTTCGATTCGATTTGACAGGTTTATTCATTGATAGGTACGTTTATCGGTTTAGACAGGGAACCGTTGAAGTGTCGCATAATACGACTGGCCCACGTGAAAGAGCATGCAAAAGTGCCCCTAGAACATAGGTGGGGTTAGGTGTAACTCATCTGTATACCGTATAGAAAAAGCAAAAGAAAGTGCAGATATACGGTTTATCCATTTTGCAGAGACAGGACGGATGGTGCATAAAACGAGATAGTACCACAAGAAAGAGAATACAAAAATACACATACTCCATACAGTTAGCCGACCCAATAGAGCCAGTTATATGTGTATATACATCGATTTATAGTTCAAATCGAGTTTATATCGATTTTGACAGGGTTCTGCTTACATGTCGCACGATATGAATGGCCCACGTGAAAGAGCATACAAAATTACATATAATCCATACCGTTAGCCGACCTACAATCGATCATAACATATGTTTTATTGCAAGTAAATAGTTCCAATCATCTTCATAACGAGTTTGAGAGGGGATCCACTGACATGTCGCACGATATGAATGGCTCACGTGAAAGAACATACAAAATTACATATACTCCATACCGTTAGCCGACCTACAATCGATCATAACATATGTTTTATTGCAAGTAAATAGTTCCAATCATGTTCATAACGAGTTTGACAGGGGATCCACTGACATGTCGCACGATATGAATGGCTCACGTGAAAGAGCATACAAAACTACATATACTCCATACCGTTAGCTGACCTACAATCGATCATAACATATGTTTTATCGCAAGTTAATACTTCAAATCATGTTCATAACGAGTTTGACAGGGGATCCACTGACATGTCGCACGATATGAATGGCTCACGTGAAAGAACACAAAAAACTACCCCTAGAACATGTGCGAGGTTAGGTGTAACGTGCAGTGCAACATTCGATACGTGACATCGAAATCGTGTACATATGCATTGTGTCTCTTGCAACTTACACATGCACCGCGTACGCCGCACGCCATGTGCCGCGGGGTCATACATAACGTCAGTATACATGATAGCACGTGCAGACATACAAATACCAAGTCACAGTGAGTGAAACTCCCATGCATCATCGATATTCTATACAAAAGGTAGACAGCACCCGGACTTCCCCGGTGGTCACCCACCCGAGTACTACCCGAGCTTGAGGCTGCTTAACTTCGCAGAGCAAACGGGATACGGTTTTATCAGCCTAAGATGGCCGTCTACGACAACAATGCTTGCGCACATCTATAACTACCTGTATACGTGCATAACACAGAAATACATTTACACACATGCACATGCGCACTGGCTCTTTTACTTCCTCTCTTGCACAGCGCCAAGACTAGATGCATGTAGCAACACGCTCCATATTCACACACACGTTTCCAGTGCTAATGTAAAATTCCATACATACAAACACCAAGTATCGTACGCCTGGAAACTGTCACACACACAAAGTGTCATCCTATGCGACATGAATCGCCATTTTCAATCTCCCTTATTTGGCTCTTCTTTGCACAAACATTGCACTTGTCTCTCTCGCACTTTCTCTATTATTAAATCAAGCCAAAAATAATACCAAATAATTCAATTCGAATAGCAAATAACTCGCACTTTTTAAAGTCTTGCGCATTGCTTTTAATACGTTGACAAAGTCTATCTGAATGGCAATACAAGCTCATACAAAATTATCCGATTTTGGCTCGAAACGCAATAGCACAAGCACTTTGTAATTTCAAGCAACAGATTTTAATTTTTCCCTGTTTAAATCTCCATACTAAAGTCTTCCAATTTGGCTCGAAAAACAATAGCAACGGCACTTGGCGAATTCGAAACGAACGCAACCAAGACAACAAGACATTGCAAAAGCATTGCATAACACTCACAGCACATTGCACTTTCCTGTTACACTTCCATACTAAAGTCCACAACCCTTTTTTGGCTCGCAAACAACAATAGGAAAATACTTTCACTTTGCCCTGTTTAAATTTCCATACTAAAGTCTTCCAATTTGGCTCGAAAAACAATAGCAACGGCACTTGGCGAATTCGAAACGAATGCAACCAAGACAACAAGACATTGCAAAAGCATTGCATAACACTCACAGCACATTTCACTTTCCTGTTACACTTCCATACTAAAGTCCACAACCCTTTTTTGGCTCGCAAACAACAATAGGAAAATACTTTCACTTTGCCCTGTTTAAATTTCCATACTAAAGTCTTCCAATTAGTATTAGAAAAACAATAGCAACGGTACTTGGCGAATTCGAAACGAACGCAACCAAGACAACAAGACATTGCAAAAGCATTGCATAACACTCACAGCACATTGCACTTTCCTGTTACACTTCCATACTAAAGTCCACAACCCTTTTTTGGCTCGCAAACAACAATAGGAAAATACTTTCACTTTGCCCTGTTCAAATTTCCATACTAAAGTCTTCCAATTTGGCTCGAAAAACAATAGCAACGGCACTTGGCGAATTCGAAACGAACGCAACCAAGACAACAAGACATTGCAAAAGCATTGCATAACACTCACAGCACATTGCACTTTCCTGTTACACTTCCATACTAAAGTCCACAACCCTTTTTTGGCTCGCAAACAACAATAGGAAAATACTTTCACTTTGCCCTGTTTAAATTTCCATACTAAAGTCTTCCAATTAGTATTAGAAAAACAATAGCAACGGTACTTGGCGAATTCGAAACGAACGCAACCAAGACAACAAGACATTGCAAAAGCATTGCATAACACTCACAGCACATTGCACTTTCCTGTTACACTTCCATACTAAAGTCCACAACCCTTTTTTGGCTCGCAAACAACAATAGGAAAATACTTTCACTTTGCCCTGTTCAAATTTCCATACTAAAGTCTTCCAATTTGGCTC
>CAKLBY020000108.1:17500-20000 GCA_921007115.2 Peronospora matthiolae | reverse complement strand
GCCCCGCTTAAGTGCGTATTTTATGTGGACCCGCAATAAGTACGTAATATTCAAATAAGTACGAAAAATACGAGTCAAATCCTGTAAGAAAATCTACTTTTTGCCAGATTACGTCGTCTGTGAGTAAGTTTTGTATACCGCTTTCTTTGGGGGGATTGTAGCGTACATTTAGTGGGACATATTGTTCTATACAATCATGTAGTATTGATCAACCCGTTTTGTTTTTATTCGTACAAATGTTGTCGTCTGGATTTTTTTTGTGACATTTGGCAAATCGAGCGGGGTGGATCATCTGCGGCTAACCTAATTATTCGGATTGGCATAAACTTTTCGGGCAAAATTTCAAATTTTGATGTGAAAATCATTAAAAAACATGAATTTTCATCACTTTTCAACATTTTGTCGACTAAAACGTTAATAACTTTTTCTCCTGAAACCCTTTTTTCAATGTGACTGAATATTAGGTGTTCGGTACTGTTATTATACCTAGATCAATCGTTGTTTCGGGGAAATTCCCAAATTTTTCGCAAAAAGTGGTCTTTTTTGGGAGTTCATGGCAACTAGTTCGGATAGATGAAATTAGTCGTCACTCTCACCGGTTGGAAATAAATTCACGCCATTTTGGAAGTTGGAATGCGACAGACTGATATGAACCCACTTTAAGGTGCGGAATTTTACGGAGATTACGAATCTGCTCGATCCAAACGATTTGCATCATTTTTGACTTCACGGTAGTCAAACGCGCGATCATTTCGGTACAAAATCACGTTTTTCGTCGATTTTTAGGCATAAAAACGAGTCTGTACAAAAAAGTACCAAAATTCAGCTTGATGACGATAGCTAACGAGAAAGAGCATGAAAAAATACATCTGGTCCGTATAGTTACAAAGTCTAAAAATGTTTCATATATAGACTTTTTTTGGGAAATATGAAAAAAATGTTGAATTTTGGCGAAAAAAGACGTCATTTTAGGCCTTTTTTCGACCTCGGGAAATGCAACTGCGACAAGACTACTGGCTCTCTGCCCGCATAACTTTCTGAGAACTTGTGGGTAGGTATGCGACAAGTCGTCCCGGAGTCCGATTGTACCAGATGTCGCTGGCGCGCTGAGACGGTACGTTTTAGAGGTTAAAAAAACGCCTTTCTCGCCGAAAACACACGTTTTTGAGAATATCTCGACAACCAGTCCGATTCAGCTTTCTGACGTGGTTGCATTCGATTCAGCACGTCATTTTACATCAGAAAGGCTATGTCCGAATTGGTAACAAAGAAAGTGCAAATTTGATATCGATTTTGCAAAAAAAGTACAAAGTGTACATAAAATGTGACTTTTCCACGAGAAAGGCCATAAAAAACTACGTCGGATACACCCGGTCCGAGAGCCAGTTCGATTCGATTTGACAGGTTTATTCATTGATAGGTACGTTTATCGGTTTAGACAGGGAACCGTTGAAGTGTCGCATAATACGACTGGCCCACGTGAAAGAGCATGCAAAAGTGCCCCTAGAACATAGGTGGGGTTAGGTGTAACTCATCTGTATACCGTATAGAAAAAGCAAAAGAAAGTGCAGATATACGGTTTATCCATTTTGCAGAGACAGGACGGATGGTGCATAAAACGAGATAGTACCACAAGAAAGAGAATACAAAAATACACATACTCCATACAGTTAGCCGACCCAATAGAGCCAGTTATATGTGTATATACATCGATTTATAGTTCAAATCGAGTTTATATCGATTTTGACAGGGTTCTGCTTACATGTCGCACGATATGAATGGCCCACGTGAAAGAGCATACAAAATTACATATAATCCATACCGTTAGCCGACCTACAATCGATCATAACATATGTTTTATTGCAAGTAAATAGTTCCAATCATCTTCATAACGAGTTTGAGAGGGGATCCACTGACATGTCGCACGATATGAATGGCTCACGTGAAAGAACATACAAAATTACATATACTCCATACCGTTAGCCGACCTACAATCGATCATAACATATGTTTTATTGCAAGTAAATAGTTCCAATCATGTTCATAACGAGTTTGACAGGGGATCCACTGACATGTCGCACGATATGAATGGCTCACGTGAAAGAGCATACAAAACTACATATACTCCATACCGTTAGCTGACCTACAATCGATCATAACATATGTTTTATCGCAAGTTAATACTTCAAATCATGTTCATAACGAGTTTGACAGGGGATCCACTGACATGTCGCACGATATGAATGGCTCACGTGAAAGAACACAAAAAACTACCCCTAGAACATGTGCGAGG
Source organism: Peronospora matthiolae (assembly GCA_921007115.2). NCBI lineage: Eukaryota > Oomycota > Peronosporomycetes > Peronosporales > Peronosporaceae > Peronospora > Peronospora matthiolae. Next base: position 17,707 of record CAKLBY020000108.1, on the reverse strand, counting down.
TTAGGTGTAACGTGCAGTGCAACATTCGATACGTGACATCGAAATCGTGTACATATGCATTGTGTCTCTTGCAACTTACACATGCACCGCGTACGCCGCACGCCATGTGCCGCGGGGTCATACATAACGTCAGTATACATGATAGCACGTGCAGACATACAAATACCAAGTCACAGTGAGTGAAACTCCCATGCATCATCGATATTC
>CAKLBY020000108.1:0-7500 GCA_921007115.2 Peronospora matthiolae | reverse complement strand
CAAGAAGCGAATAATAGAGCACGACACAGTCCACTTTGGATTTTACACCTCGGCAAACCGCATACTAGCCCCAGATCAAGTTTGGTTCTACCCAAATTTGAAATCTTTCCACCGGATAATCCAGCGCAAAACGTACCATAATAGATTCTGTCAAAGCGACATACAGACCGAAATCCATACGCACACTAAACCGTCCATCACAATACTCCTTCACGCCAGTACCGATAGAGCGTTGTTGTTGCACATCGCAGCGTCAGCAGTATCTCATCGCAGTCAAAAACATGTACACAGGTCACTAATCCACGTACGCACTCTCGTCAACAACTCCAACACCGCATCGGCACAAAGTACACAGCGCAACGCCTATAATGTATCAAATAAAACTGTATTCGAATGCATAGCATATGAATACAACCTCCTTTTCCTTTCGCACGCATGATCACTCTGAAACAAATTCCAAAGCAATACGAGCGCACTATGTTTTGTAATCTATACGTATCCTGGAAATGACTCGAAATCATTCCTAAAAGAATACATAGAGAATACCATCAATTGCCAAATTTGAGCAGTCTTATTCATAATAAGATCGCAAAAATAACATGGTTGTCGAGCATTTCTCCAACCCTTCCATTCAATACTAGAAACAATAAATATTCCTAGTTCCAAACGAAACAGCCAAGTACTTTGCCTTACGACAGATCAAACTGAACATTCCAATCATTCTTCTCCATTTCGAAAGTTAACTACGTTTCCAAAACGGATCCAAACGATTCGTTTGCCCCACGTTGACCAATCAATTAGAACTTTCTCAGCTATTCTTTTCAACACCAGAAATTAACTACGTTTCCAGCATCGATCCAAATAATTAAGTCTGCCCCGCCGATCGATCAATTATCAAAAAGAACTTTCAGAAATGTCCTTAAACCAACAATAGATTGAGAACCAACCCACTATCGATTTAATAACACGCATCCAGTTCCACGTTTCATTGGTGGTACAATCCACATCAATTCATTCTGGCAACCGAGTTAGGCAACCAGTTCCACCATTTTTCCGAATAATTAGTTCGGTCCAACAGATCAATTAACACCACTTCCCCAACCGTTTAGTTCAATACTAGAATTAGTTTCCCAACTCCAATACCAGCCCAAAAGTAAGTTCGGTCCATCCAATAATCCGTAAACACTTCCCCCTTATTTATTTCAATAGCCAAATTCACAAGTCAACCCCACTATCGATCCAAATAATCGGCTAGACCCATACAACCAATTAAATGATACTTCACTAACCATTCTTCTCAATAACAGAATTAGCAAGCTAACTCCATTACCAATCCAAACAATTAATTAATACCACTAACGGATCAACAGAGCTTCCCCAACTACCCCTTTCAATAGCAGAATTAGTCTGCCAACTCAACCACCAATTTAAACAGAAGTTGGTGCCACAAAACAATCAACAAAACCTCCCCGACGATTCTTTTTGATATTAAAATTAGTTTACTAACCCATGTGTCGTTCTAAACTATTGCTTCTGTAGTACTAACTAACCCGTCGAACTTACCTAACTGCTCTTCCCAATAGTAGACGTCGTTACCTTTCTCCGCGACCAAAACAAGACGTTAGATTGATTAGTATTAGCCATGCCACAACAAAACATACGACTGCGCTCCCCGGTCTATAAACGGTAAAGTACCCTTGTTTCCATTACCAGTTCATAGAGGATCGACACACAGAAGGCGGGGGGTCTTTAACCTTACAGCGTCGTTTCCAACAATAAGATTAGTTTTTTTATTCTTACCTTACCACCCCACATATATAGGGATCGGTGCACCCCCGAACACCTTGAGGCTCGTTCTACGTGTTAGAATATTTATTAGAGTTAAAGTATAGATGGCTATTTTTAGACTTCGCTGGGGCCATACGAGAAAGTACGTAAATTTCGGTAATTTATGATGTCGAATGCCTTTCTCAGGTAACCCTAACCCTAAGCCCCGCTTAAGTGCGTATTTTATGTGGACCCGCAATAAGTACGTAATATTCAAATAAGTACGAAAAATACGAGTCAAATCCTGTAAGAAAATCTACTTTTTGCCAGATTACGTCGTCTGTGAGTAAGTTTTGTATACCGCTTTCTTTGGGGGGATTGTAGCGTACATTTAGTGGGACATATTGTTCCATACAATCATGTAGTATTGATCAACCCGTTTTGTTTTTATTCGTACAAATGTTGTCGTCTGGATTTTTTTGTGACATTTGGCAAATCGAGCCGGGTGGATCATCTGCGGCTAACCTAATTATTCGGATTGGCATAAACTTTTCGGGCAAAATTTCAAATTTTGATGTGAAAATCATTAAAAAACATGAATTTTCATCACTTTTCAACATTTTGTCGACTAAAACGTTAATAACTTTTTCTCCTGAAACTCTTTTTTCAATGTGACTGAATATTAGGTGTTCGGTACTGTTATTATACCTAGATCAATCGTTGTTTCGGGGAAATTCCCAAATTTTTCGCAAAAAGTGGTCTTTTTTGGGAGTTCATGGCAACTAGTTCGGATAGATGAAATTAGTCGTCACTCTCACCGGTTGGAAATAAATTCACGCCATTTTGGAAGTTGGAATGCGACAGACTGATATGAACCCGCTTTAAGATGCGGAATTTTACGGAGATTACGAATCTGCTCGATCCAAACGATTTGCATCATTTTTGACTTCACGGTAGTCAAACGCGCGATCATTTCGGTACAAAATCACGTTTCTCGTCGATTTTTAGGCATAAAAACGAGTCTGTACATAAAAGTAACAAAATTCAGCTTGATGACGATAGCTGACGAGAAAGAGCATGAAAAAATACATCTGGTCCGTATAGTTACAAAGTCTAAAAATGTTTCATATATAGACTTTGTTTGGGAAATATGGAAAAAATGTTGAATTTTGGCGAAAAAAGACGTCATTTTAGGCCTTTTTTCGACCTCGGGAAATGCAACTGCGACAAGACTACTGGCTCTCTGCCCGCATAACTTTCTGAGAACTTGTGGGTAGGTATGCGACAAGTCGTCCCGGAGTCCGATTGTACCAGATGTCGCTGGCGCGCTGAGACGGTACGTTTTAGAGGTTAAAAAAACGCCTTTCTCGCCGAAAACACACTTTTTTGAGAATATCTCGACAACCAGTCCGATTCAGCTTTCTGACGTGGTTGCATTCGATTCAGCGCGTCATTTTACATCAGAAAGGCTACGTCCGAATTGGTAACAAAGAAAGTGCAAATTTGAAATCGATTTTGCAAAAAAAGTACAAAGTGTACATAAAATGTGACTTTTCCACGAGAAAGGCCATAAAAAACTACGTCGGGTACACCCGGTCCGAGAGCCAGTTCGATTCGATTTGACAGGTTTATTCATCGATAGGTACGTTTATCGGTTTAGAGAGGGAACCGTTGAAGTGTCGCATAATACGACTGGCCCACGTGAAAGAGCATGCAAAAGTACCCCTAGAACATAGGTGGGGTTAGGTGTAACCCATCTGTATACCGTATAGAAAAAGCAAAAGAAAGTGCAGATATACGGTTTATCCGTTTTGCAGAGACAGGACGGATTGTGCATAAAACGAGATAGTACCACAAGAAAGAGCATACAAAAATACACATACTCCATACAGTTAGCCGACCCAATAGAGCCAGTTACATGTGTATATTCATCGATTTATAGTTCGTATCGAGTTTATATCGGGTTTGACAGGGTTCTGCTCACATGTCGCACGGTATGAATGGCTCACGTGAAAGAGCATACAAAACTACATATACTCCATACCGTTAGCCGACCTACCATCGATCATAACATATGTTTTATCGCAAGTTAATAGTTCAAATCATGTTCATAACGAGTTTGACAGGGGACTGACTGACATGTCACACGATGTGAATGGCTCACGTGAAAGAGCATACAAAACTACATATACTCCATACCGTTAGCCGACCTACCATCGATCATAACATATGTTTTATCGCAAGTTAATAGTTCAAATCATGTTCATAACGAGTTTGACAGGGGACTGACTGACATGTCACACGATGTGAATGGCTCACGTGAAAGAGCATACAAAACTACATATACTCCATACCGTTAGCCGACCTACCATCGATCATAACATATGTTTTATCGCAAGTTAATAGTTCAAATCATGTTCATAACGAGTTTGACAGGGGATCCACTGACATGTCGCACGATATGAATGGCTCACGTGAAAGAGCACAAAAACTACCCCTAGAACATGTGCGAGGTTAGGTGTAACGTGCAGTGCAACATTCGATACGTGACATCGAAATCATGTACATATGCACTGCGTCTCTTGCAACTTACACATGCATCGCGTACGCCGCACGCCATGTGCCGCGGGGTCATACATAACGTCAGTATACATGATAGCACGTGCAGACATACAAATACCAAGACTGAAAGTGAAACACACATCCATTATTGATATTCAATCTTTAGAAAGAAACCAACATCCTGAGTTGGTTGGCACCCGACTCCACTACTGAGCTTGGAGGAGGCTACACTTTCCAGAGGAAGGGGATAAGGGGGTAATTTCCATATAGGTGGTGTCTCCACATCCAGGGTTGGGGCAAACCAATAACACCTTGTGAAGTGGATTACCCAAGAAAACTACTTTTACCAAGCAAATGGGCCACGGGTCTCTTACTCCTTCTTGCCCTGCGCAACACAAGAGAAGCGGCAAGACACGCTCCATATCCACACAACTCACATTCATGTTGTAATATCCAATACAAAATAACCACAAACACCGTCCCACTGGCCACGCCACAACCCACAAATACAGAAACTGCCTATCATGAAACGACATTCACAATCAATCTCTATCTCTTGGGTCTTTTCTTCCACAAAAATACCCTTGTTCTCTCTCGCACTTTCCTTATTATTAAATCAGGCAAAAATAATACCAAATAATTCAATTCGAATAGCAAATAACTCGCACTTTTTAAAGTCTTGCGCATTGCTTTTAATACGTTGACAAAGTCTATCTGAATGGCAATACAAGCTCATACAAAATTATCCGATTTTGGCTCGAAACGCAATAGCACAAGCACTTTGTAATTTCAAGCAACAGATTTTAATTTTTCCCTGTTTAAATCTCCATACTAAAGTCTTCCAATTTGGCTCGAAAAACAATAGCAACGGCACTTGGCGAATTCGAAACGAACGCAACCAAGACAACAAGACATTGCAAAAGCATTGCATAACACTCACAGCACATTGCACTTTCCTGTTACACTTCCATACTAAAGTCCACAACCCTTTTTGGCTCGCAAACAACAATAGGAAAATACTTTCACTTTGCCCTGTTTAAATTTCCATACTAAAGTCTTCCAATTAGTATTAGAAAAACAATAGCAACGGTACTTGGCGAATTCGAAACGAACGCAACCAAGACAACAAGACATTGCAAAAGCATTGCATAACACTCACAGCACATTGCACTTTCCTGTTACACTTCCATACTAAAGTCCACAACCCTTTTTGGCTCGCAAACAACAATAGGAAAATACTTTCACTTTGCCCTGTTCAAATTTCCATACTAAAGTCTTCCCAATTTGGCTCGAAAAACAATAGCAACGGCACTTGGCGAATTCGAAACGAACGCAACCAAGACAACAAGACATTGCAAAAGCATTGCATAACACTCACAGCACATTGCACTTTCCTGTTACACTTCCATACTAAAGTCCACAACCCTTTTTTGGCTCGCAAACAACAATAGGAAAATACTTTCACTTTGCCCTGTTTAAATTTCCATACTAAAGTCTTCCAATTTGGCTCGAAAAACAATAGCAACGGCACTTGGCGAATTCGAAACGAACGCAACCAAGACAACAAGACATTGCAAAAGCATTGCATAACACTCACAGCACATTGCACTTTCCTGTTACACTTCCATACTAAAGTCCACAACCCTTTTTGGCTCGCAAACAACAATAGGAAAATACTTTCACTTTGCCCTGTTTAAATTTCCATACTAAAGTCTTCCAATTAGTATTAGAAAAACAATAGCAACGGTACTTGGCGAATTCGAAACGAACGCAACCAAGACAACAAGACATTGCAAAAGCATTGCATAACACTCACAGCACATTGCACTTTCCTGTTACACTTCCATACTAAAGTCCACAACCCTTTTTGGCTCGCAAACAACAATAGGAAAATACTTTCACTTTGCCCTGTTCAAATTTCCATACTAAAGTCTTCCAATTTGGCTCGAAAAACAATAGCAACGGCACTTGGCGAATTCGAAACGAACGCAACCAAGACAACAAGACATTGCAAAAGCATTGCATAACACTCACAGCACATTGCACTTTCCTGTTACACTTCCATACTAAAGTCCACAACCCTTTTTGGCTCGCAAACAACAATAGGAAAATACTTTCACTTTGCCCTGTTTAAATTTCCATACTAAAGTCTTCCAATTAGTATTAGAAAAACAATAGCAACGGTACTTGGCGAATTCGAAACGAACGCAACCAAGACAACAAGACATTGCAAAAGCATTGCATAACACTCACAGCACATTGCACTTTCCTGTTACACTTCCATACTAAAGTCCACAACCCTTTTTTGGCTCGCAAACAACAATAGGAAAATACTTTCACTTTGCCCTGTTCAAATTTCCATACTAAAGTCTTCCAATTTGGCTCGAAAAACAATAGCAACGGCACTTGGCGAATTCGAAACGAATGCAACCAAGACAACAAGACATTGCAAAAGCATTGCATAACACTCACAGCACATTGCACTTTCCTGTTACACTTCCATACTAAAGTCCACAACCCTTTTTTTGGCTCGCAAACAACAATAGGAAAATACTTTCACTTTGCCCTGTTTAAATTTCCATACTAAAGTCTTCCAATTAGTATTAGAAAAACAATAGCAACGGTACTTGGCGAATTCGAAACGAACGCAACCAAGACAACAAGACATTGCAAAAGCATTGCATAACACTCACAGCACATTGCACTTTCCTGTTACACTTCCATACTAAAGTCCACAACCCTTTTTTGGCTCGCAAACAACAATAGGAAAATACTTTCACTTTGCCCTGTTCAAATTTCCATACTAAAGTCTTCCAATTTGGCTCGAAAAACAATAGCAACGGTACTTGGCGAATTCGAAACGAACGCAACCAAGACAACAAGACATTGCAAAAGCATTGCATAACACTCACAGCACATTGCACTTTCCTGTTACACTTCCATACTAAAGTCCACAACCCTTTTTGGCTCGCAAACAACAATAGGAAAATACTTTCACTTTGCCCTGTTCAAATTTCCATACTAAAGTCTTCCAATTTGGCTCGAAAAACAATAGCAACGGCACTTGGCGAATTCGAAACAGACGCAACCAAGACAACAAGACATTGCAAAAGCATTGCATAACACTCACAGCACATTGCACTTTCCTGTTACACTTCCATACTAAAGTCC
>CAKLBY020000107.1:0-182444 GCA_921007115.2 Peronospora matthiolae | reverse complement strand
TGGACGCTCACTACGAATCTAGAGCGGACAACGAGTCATCTTCGCTGGTCCCGTTTACCGGTACTGAATCAATGGACAACAAAAATTTAAGGAGCCCAGCCACTACGGAGTAACGACATTCATTCCAGACCTCAACCTCGCTATGAGCAATTCATTTTTTATCCGTCCAAGTACTCATCGGCCGACATGAAACGTCTGAAAGCACTTTGTGGCCAAGATCACAGGTCAGCGAGACGTCAAGAGCTATGTATAAGTTCTGACTACGAATTGATCATCCTCCAAGGTTTGGCGGAAGGCATTATAGCGGGCAGAACGCCACCACTATTTCTTAAGTCCAACTTTACGGCCAAGGAACTGTGCGTCTTCATTGCATCATTTAGGCTCAGGTGGAAGGGGAGAAAAACTCCCACCTGCGCGAAAGAGTAACAGTGTTAGTCTGTTAGTCGGCAACACACTCACGCGCTGAAAGAAGACATCGTAGTTGCGGCGAAAAGTACAAAGCTCAGTCGACAGGACCTCTACGAATTGCTACGTGATTTGAATACCATTAGCTACAACGTTGCCTCAAATTTGATCCACCTCATCATCTTCGACCACAGCACAGCACACAAACATCCGTTAACGCTCGTGCCTTTCAGGCGCTTAAGATACCGTCCGGAGAACTGGTATGTGGAACTTGGGGGATGGCTGTGGCACCGTTAAACTGGCATGGTTTGCTCTGGCGCTACTCGGTCTGGTGCTTTGCACAGCGGTGTGCGTGCGCCTAGATGGCTGTATCTTTGAATATTGTGTTTGTTGGATGACGGGATCGGCTTCTCCTACTAAAATATACACCATTTGATGTTCAACTGATATCGCGTTGTGTCCAACCTCATTGGAGTTCCAACTCAGGACACACAACATGGATTCGTCCAAAGCAAACAGAGAAATTAAACGGGCATGATGATGATGGCTCATTTAATGTCGGCGGCACATGAACTGGAGCGAGATGCAACATCTAGTAGAGCCATTTTGCTCCTTGATTATCAAAAGGCATAAGAAATTATAATTTGAATTGTAAATATAATTTATTTACTAATAAAATTAAGATATAGATTAAAGTTTTTCAAATTAATCTACTTTACTAATAAGAAGGCTACCGGTTTTACAGTATCTGTTTTAAAAGGATTTTCTATTTGAAATTGATATTTAGCAATCATGTTTTAAAGTTCTTTAGCATCAAAGTCTTAGATCAAGCATCAGTATTTAATAACTCTCGTAACACATTTTACATTCCTCTAACGCTTCCGCATTAAAGTTTACAACACTTTTTGGCTTGTAAAACCACAAAAAACGGCAAATCGAGTTGGGTGAATTAATTGCGTCCAACATCATCATTCGATTTAGCATAAATTTTACGGACAAGTTTTCATTCGACATGAAATTCATAACAATAAATGGATTTGATCTCTTTTAGAATTTTGTCGACTAAATAAAAAAAATTTAGTAGCCACTCCGACCTATATATATGTTACAGTAATAGATAAAAATCAACTTCAGACGTTAATAATACTTCTCCGGGGGTCTGAAATGTGTTCAGAGTCCCCACTTTGATCGTCTGGGCAGCCGACATTCTAAAAGACCGAAGCGCCCAGCTTTGGAGAAGCTGAGGCGCTTCGACAGAACTTTTTATGGTTCGTTTCGCGCTAGATTATCCGATGAATATAATTCAAAATTAGGTAGGACCAAACTTGATCTGGGGCTTTATGCGTGATGATACATATTGGCTTTCGACGACGTCAGCGATGTTACCGCAGTCCCATCGTCTGGTGGCGACGCGTGGCTAAAAATGAGAGTGATTTGGACATTACAAGCCGTGCGTTGTCTTTTAGTGAATGATAATAAGTCGAGCATTTGAATAAGATTTATTGTTTAATTTAAGTATGCGTGTTGCATAACTGTTCATTTTTACCTTTTCTTGATTGCAAAATATAATTAAGTATTTTTAAACGCACAAATATAATTTGTTTTTATGTCTGTTATATAATAATTCTATCAATTATAAAATCTATTATTTTTTTACTTGCAATTGTTCATACCATAGGCTTATATTTCCATGATGTATTTTAAGAGTGGCTGCTGCCGAATCTGGAATTTGCATTTATAATCTGCTCTCGGACAAGTGCCAGACGCATGCCTGGCGCGTTTTAGCCCACCACCGCGGGCCTCCTCAGTCACTTACCAATTAATAAATATAAACCATGCTCGCAGCATCGACACATGTACAATGATTGTTAGCATTACTGGGATGATCCCATGATAAAGTTGGTGTATTAAATAATGTTATCGCACGCAAAACATTACTTCTAGCGTTTGTTTTAAATAATTCTTAAACACTAACTTATTCGATTTTTACAGAATTTCAAAAAGAAATATTTAAAAGATGAAATAATACTAAATATCTATTAATCAACCCATTATCTAACATATTTTCATCATTTAAAAATAACAAAACAAAATCATTTTCTTTTACTTCTAATTTACGGTATACAGATGGCTAAATATATTATCACCTATGTTAAAGGGGTAGTTTTTCATGCTTTTCACGTGGGTCAGTCCTATCAAACGACAGTACAACAGTTCCATGTCTAAATGATAAACGTACAAAACAATGAATAAACCTATCAAATTGAATCGAAGTGGCTCTTGTACCGGGTGTACCCGACGTATTTTTTAGTGGCTATTCTTGTGCAAAAGTCTCCTTATATGGACATCCTGTAACTTCTCTGCAAGATCGATTTCAAAAATGCACATTCTTTGCTATCAATTTGGATATAGCTTATCGGATGTAAAATGACGCGCTGAATCGAATGCAACAACGTCAGAAAGCTGAATCGGGCTAGTTGTCGAGATTGTAACAAAAAGAATGTTTTTGGCGAGAAATGCGTTTCTTAAATCTCGAAAACGTACCGTCTTAGCGCGCCAGCGACATCTGGTACAATCGGACATCACTGCGACTTTTCACATTCATACCTGCAAGTGCTAAGAATGTTACACGGACAGAGATTCAGTAGACTTGTCGCAGTTACATTTCCCGAGGTCGTAAAAAGATCTAAAACGATGTCCTTTTCCGCCAAAATTCAACATTTTCACTATATTTGCCAGAACAAAATCTACACATGAAACATTAGATGCTCATACGCGTCAGCTATCGTCATCAAGCTGAATTGGGTACATTTTTGTACAGACTTGATTTTATACCAAAAAATTACAAAAAACGTGATTTTGTACCGAAATAATCGCGCATTTGACTACCGTGAAGTCAAAAATGATGCAAATAGTCTGGATCGAGCAGATTCGTAATCTCTGTGAGATCTAGTTGAAATACATTCCCAATAAGTGTATTGGATCGAAAATCCTTGTCGGGTACATTCCGAGTCTATTTAAATTACGTTTTTTGTATTCAGATTTCCGAGAATATAATTAGTTTTACGTGTGTAGCCCAACTCATGAAGGCCATGAAGACTTGACGTCATTCCCACCTTTCAATAACCTATCAGTAATCTTGCAGCTTCTCTTGATCCTTAGTCCTTAAGACCCTGGATCGCGCGCTTAAATATCGATAATTAAGTTATAAAATATAAGAACAAAAAACAACGCCTTCCCAACCAACAAACAGTTGCATAAAATTACTAAACTGAATCGGTGCTGGTTCTCCACAGTCCGACTTGCTTGATAATCATACGCAGGGGAATGCGAAGGAGCGACAACACTTTAAAAGGAATTTTTCCAGCATACACTCGGTTGACACCATCAGCTACGTTCTCAGGTACCGCTGTCAGAGCTTCGTTTTCGTGTATTTTCGGTCAGCGGATTGCGCTGCTGACGGTTTGATATCGATCTGACCTGTAAGTGTGAAGTGGTAAGGCCATATATATTTGGCGCCAAGAATAGCGGGAGAAAATAAAAAAAACAGGTGAAATTTATAAATCCACCACCCTTTTGTTAATCAACCGCCACCCACCAATAATTAACACAATTCATGCTCAATTGAAAAACGTTGTGCTTACTTGGTCACGCAAAAACACAACGCTGTAAAGTCAAATGAAAGGACTTTTTGCAAGATACCGAATTTAATGCTTTTAAACAAGATGCTTGTGTTGCGTTTGATCTTAAGCGGTGGCGGCACTACTTATGTGTACTAATGTTGTTCATTCTATGGCTAACAAACGATTAAGAAGGGTACGGCCAGTTTCTTTCAGACCAAGAGAAAGAGGAATGGTCTCGCTTCTCGTTTCACTTGGGCACGCAAATTTACTACAAATGACCGAGATGTATTTGTATTTACGGTGCGCAATTTATAAAGGTTTGTAATTGTTCTTTTATTAAGGAAGGGGATTGTCGTACAATTTGCATGTTGTGTTAAGGATTCGGTGTCGCGGAAGAGTGAGGATGGAAATGTCAGCAAGTGGGTCGGCGAAAAATATTTCTAATTGGCGAGACACAAATTGAAGATGAAGAAGGCCACATAATTAAGACGTAATTGTCATGATTAAAAGGATGTAATAGTCGAATGCAGTTCATGCAGAAGTAACGTCATAAAGACGGTGTCCAACATGTGCATACTTTGTCGCTCTTTTTTAAAGCTAGATTATTTGATATTTTTAAACAAAAATTTCGTATAATAATATTCTGCAAATGTTCGACGTAAAATGCCTAACATCATCGCGTTCTAATGGAAAATTAAAAGAACGCTCGCTATTAATAGCCTTCGATTAAGTAAGGAGGTGTTAATCATGGCAAGGATCCATTAAAGCGGTGCATAAAGTTGTGCTAGTTACTGTATTGTTATATAAAGTTGTTAAATATCAACAAGACGAACGGTAAGCCGACCTAAATTCACACGAATATGCATAACAATAAAGGACATGCAACATGGCGTCATTGGATGAAGACCTTCACGCTGTAGGTAACAATTAAAAAAATTAGCTTTGCTGTAGGTCTGCAATCGTCAAGCTACCATAACGGCGCAATGAAAGGTATGGCGACTTCAGAATTGTTCATGAAGTTCATTCTGTAACAAAAACTAGACGTGAAGCATGTAATATTGCTGACCGATATTGTTTCTTTCTTGTCAGGCGTGTGTTGTACGATGAAAAATGACACGTAAGTAATGTGTTGTTAAATTTTGTATTGCTAAACGTAAAGTTATGAAGCGTCTGATTAAATTGGAGTGGTGAAGCATGCAGAGTAGGTAATTACGGTTTAACTTACTGATTGCGCGTCAATGTGTATGGCGATAATCGAAAAAGTAAAGGTTGTGGTCTCAATAACAATGATAATGCGATTCGAGTATGGCACCATCGAGGGATAGCGCATTTTGATAAACGCTTATGTAATTTACATAAATGTCTACGCATCGATAACGACATCAACGATTTCAGTCGCAGTGGTTACTTTTGCTATCAGCCTATATAATTTCCTTCTATCAATTTATAATGATATATTTAATAGCGGTACTCACCGCACTGGAATACGAACGAGATTTTCTCAATTTAGTAACGGTATCGACTTTATACGAAATATGCACTTAATTCCAATCTTTACGTTCTCCTTGTTGGTTTACATTATTATTTTAAGGAGACATTCATGCAATTTGTGGCTCATCTTCGGGTAAATGCAGCATCTTCGGTAAAATATAAAAATTTTGAAGAAGTTTCGATATGCTCAAACATCGAAGGAAGTCGCTGCGTCGAAATTAATGGCTTTTACATGTGCGCACTTGCACATGATCACGAGCACCGCTGTCTGGGACTGCGAGAAAATTCTCGAGCAGTAAAGGCGTGCGATATAAAGAAGATTGGTCGTAGTTACTCGCGATCCTCTTTAGCGTAGTTCCGGTTACAATTTGACGTTGCCTATGTGTCCTCATCGATCGGAATTGGCTGTAAAATTCACCTATGCTGGTCAAACGCAATAAAAGAGAGCGGTTCACTTGCTGCCGGAGATCATACTGCGCAAATGCAGTCCGTCGTGAAGGTTTATAATCCTACAGATAGTTTTATTGAGGTTCCATAGTAGATTATTGTGCATATTAATCGACGATAGGTAAACAAAAAGCATTTGCAACATACCTAGGTATCCTTGAATTTTGCTATGCCGCTGCAAAGATTGCCGATCAGCTGCACGCAGACTTTCTTCTCATTTTTTTCTCATCACACGTGAAAATATGTGAAAAAAATGCAAAAGGTCGATAGTCCTCTGCTTTGCCTTTTGTTGCCCGATGACAGCACGCTGATATTCGTTGGCAACGCGAACTGACGAATTAAATGAGAGTGTACCACCTATTTAAAAAGACTGTAATTGAATCTAAACTTAGACATTGCAATAAAATTATTATTCAGTATTAGAAACTCTAGACACACACATTAATTTTTGCAGAGCAGCATAGACACTCTCAACCCGAGATGTAGTGATATGCTCATATTGTCTCGTTATGCGAAGGAAAGGGAAAGCAATTTTCTGCTTATTCACCGGCCAAGTTGTCTCAAAGATAGCTTGTAGTGTCTGTCAGAGACTAGGCATGCATAATGGATAAACGGGAATCAAACTGTGCAAAGTTCTGGTGGTAATAAGCTGTTTTTAAGCTTAAATAATTACCCCCAGGCTTCCAATGTTGAAATGACGCTTTGCTTGAAAAGAATGGTCTCGTATATGCCTTAACGGCTAAGTATACATGACGCATTTCAAAACAAACTTCAAAGACACTCATTAGAACTAGGTCCCGAACTGTAGCAAACGTGAGTGCTGTACGTTTAAGTCCATATTTCTGAATTAATAATGAATATGGAGTATTGCACATAAGAAGGTTGATGAATTTTTGCTCTACAAAAAGAAGTATGCGAAGGTGAAAGTAGTGTTCGTTGCTGTGAGACCAACAGTATGAAGTAGACAGAGTACGTATTTTTTGGTCTTGTAGGTTGTAATAATGAGCCGTACGCTTCCAGCACTGTACTCGGGTATACAATTTCCTTCGCTGATGGCTGAATAATTAGCAAGTGTGTAATATGATGCTGACCGTATAATATAATTTATGTTCACCTAAGAAAATACCATACAAAAAGTTACAACAGAATACATGCTGCCAGCTCTCTGTTCCAATTTCCATTGCGTGTACTGTTATTTTGGTGATGTGGTCATTTTGTTGCTGTATTGCCGCAGTAAAGAATCAAAACGATAAGCTGGTAGTACTAGAATGAGCCACAATTTAGACCGATTGACGATTTTTTCCCAAAAACGAGCGATACTGAAGATGAGCAGACTAACAAAGCAGAGGGCTCACGGTTGTGATCTCCACGTATGGTTTGTGTTAGCCAGTTAAAATTTACTTGACACCTGGTATTGAGCCCGAACAAACACCCAGTGCTACGTCTGGAAAGAAGCACGTTAACGAGGTCGTTTTTCTTGTCAATGGGGATTCTAACGAGATAAGGCTAAGACAAACATTCCAGAGCATCATCTTTTCGATTGCCTACCTCTTTATTGCGTTGAGCAAAGCCGACATAGATTTGTTGGCGTTCATGAGCTTTGATCGATGCATTTGCTTCGTCCATAATCGTACTCAATCTCGGGAGGCGAGCCGAGAATCTGTAGTAAGCAACTATTAAACAAAACAAGACATTGATTTTACATGTCAAAAACCAGACATGGCGGGGGGGGTGCCAAAAAGAATGATTGTACCTAAAAAAACTCAGTCTTTTTCTCATTAATTTTAAATGTGACGATATTTAAAACGAACATACAAGAAAATTAATTATTGGTGCGTGTTGTCAACTTAACGAAAGGGTGTTGGCTGCATGACAATTCCAATACATTATGTTGTAGGACACGTGGAGATGATAGATTTGTGTTTCTGGCCTACCGACGTTGAGAAATACTCAAGTCCTTTTTTAATCGGCGAACATGTAAAAGCAGACTAAACTGATCAGAGCGCACTGTACTGAAAGTTTACACTACTGCTAAAAATATCCACACACCCATATCGCTCCATAGAACCGTTGCCAACATATTTTATTAATCCAGGTACGAATATTAAATTAGATGGTAGTGTGTGCGGGCAACACGATAACCAAGACGCCGTAGAAGATTAGGAAAAAGCACGTCGTTGGTCAATGGCGTACGCCAAGGTCGCACGAAAGTCTTCTGGTCCAATTTGCACGCTTTCCAAGAAGGCAAAGTGCCAGCAAGTTGAGGTTCTTATTGCTGGAACGTGGTTCGAAGCTTGCTCTATTAGTAGAGCTAGAGATCAATCTGGTTTAGTGTATTGCCGCCATGCAGCTCGTGGGCCTACCTGATGCTCACATAAAGATAATGAAGTGCACCACCTCGATCTACGAAGCGCTTCAGAAGAGTACGAGAGAAATCTATTTGATTGAAATAACGTCTGATGGTACTCGAGCGAGCTTGTTCTCAACCTGTTGCTCGTACAACGAACTGCGCAGAGCATTTTAGATGTGTGCGCAACGCGATGAGGTAATCATCAGACGACGGGATTATCACCACGATGGTCAAGCTGCTCGTTGATAGAAGATCGATCGTCGGGGGTCTTCAATATGTACAAGATTTTTTTGCGCCGAAGTCCTCGATCGCACCGGCATTTCTTACGAAGGCTCTAGAAAAGTGTAGACAAAGTAAAACAAGCTCAAGTTCCATATGTCTGTGGTGGCGGCACTGGTGCATCTGGTGTCGCTATTATACACCTCATTATCCCTTATGTCGTTCGCCTACTCAAGACAGAATTCGCAGCTCTCTCAAATGAAGGTGCACAAATCGCAGGTGTACTAAATGGAATTAGCATGCTAAGTTCTCCAAGGACTGGTTAACAACCTTTTCTACCGTACCAGAAGCTAAGGGTTCTACAAGTCAGTCATTTTGATCGTAAATAATTCTTCTACACATGTGAATATTGGCATCTTTTCACTTTTTATCGTTATATTCTTCCTCATATTCTTTTCTTGGTTTATTGCTTTGTAGAGTCGGCAATCTCTTGCTGTGGACATGGCATCCTGATGATCGCTGTGCCAGAAAAAGCGATGAACATATTTTAGCCGATTTCAGTGGCCGTGCTCAAGCCATTCATAACAATCGTTTGAGAGCCCTTGCATCTTCACACGTTTAAAGCAAGGATCCCAACGCCGTCCAGGCATATAGCCATCAAATTTGAATGTAACACAGACCGTGGCGCCATTATTAAAAACTCTAGAGAAGCAATTGAGGGCTTTCAAGATACTGATATCAAACCTCTTCTCTGATTCAGCAATACAAGCTTCTCGGTGAGTATCAAGCTGGAGGAGTGAAATACGACTTTGGCAACCTGGCTTGCTCGCCGCCCAAATGTGGCCGCCACAGTCCAAAATACGGTCCTCACTCTTCCTACAAAGCCTTTACGAAAGCATTAGAAGCGTAGAAATCCTGTACGCAAGCATAAGACGCGTAGAATAACCATCATCGCAGTTTTTATAACCAATGGAATGACTGCTGAAGCTCCGAACCAATAGTCGTGCACTATTTCGGTACCCATAGAACGGGCACAAATTTGACACCAATTTGTAGAGCTCTAAAATACAGGTATGAAGCTGCAACGATGTGGTTGAAAACCACAGTTTTTTTGGCTTCAGCATTGTGATTTTGGATACAATCGATTCTTACGTTTGACTAAATAAAATCTTCGGACTGATTTAAAAACTGTGCAGTGAAATGGTTATTCACCTCAATACATTAAAATCTGATGTATGATACTCAAGAAAGAACTATGATAATCGTAAATGATTCATAAAAACAGTTCGGCTCAAATTCAAGCATAACATCTCAAGTTTTTACAAACTTTAAACTTTGATCACCTTGTGGTATTAGTTTCATCAGAACTGTTAAGCTTTTGCTTGTTGAATATAGAGTCATTTCTCGTTATTTAGAGCGGGGATACTTGTAAGTGGTTGTAGTTGGCTCTTTAAATGTTAGTGGATCATAGCTAAAACTCTTCCTCTGACCGATAAGGGTGTGTTATCCCGCTACACATGAACTTACCGTTTTAATCCTTTTAAGTGATTTTTCATTAATGCATTTTGTCAGAGGTATCCATTTAAAGTGTTCTTTTAGCATTTTTCTTGTTCCAAAGAAACGTGATAGCAAGATCGAGTCAAGCTTGCTGACGTCTAGCTGAGAGTTTTTATGTCTGTATTCAGATGTAGAGACGGTTGAGATAGACCAGAATAGGTGCTCTACTGATGCTTGTACCAATTTATCCACACAACAAATTCATTTTTCGGATAAGAAAGATCTTTGTTGTTGTCAGGTATGGCCAAAGCTGGTTTTATTAAGGATCCAGATGCTTAAATTAACTTGCACGACAACACCGCTTACACTTGATTGGGTAAATAATTGTTACAGCCTCACGTGATCTGAGTTATGATACCTTTCTTATAAAATAGTGAGATAGCAGCATCGGGGTGTGATGACGAAAGACAAGACGAGCGTACGATGCGTAAAGGTGTTGTGGAATGAGTATAAAAACTGCGTGATAAGACATTTACCACTCAAGTGGCCAGATCGCAAACTTACGGAGGGGGCCCCCGGATCCATGTACGGATCTTTCTTATCTTTTGTACCCAGCAGCTGCCAAACCGCACTCTAGGAAGACTTGGTGAGGATACAGATGTCGTACTCAAAAGTATTCTACCTGAGGGCCTCGAGTAGTTTTACTCGGCAAGCCAAAAGGTGTTCACTCAAAAAAAATCTCGTGGAGAATGAATTTCGACCTAATTTTTCAGGGAGCTTAAAGCCCCTCATCTTTGCGTATCTGTCTCAGGGGTTTTACCCGCCTGGCATTTCCAAATTACTAGGTGGGTAGTCCTCTTCTGAAAGCGGATCTTTAAGGCGCTTTTCGATACAAGCCCACAGGCCAAATACATCATTATTATTGATTACTATTTAGTCTTTCCACGCGACTCTCTACAACAGGTGAGGGGCAAAGGTCACATTCTTAGTAGCAGGTATGTAGACTTAACAAGTTCGATTAAGCACTATAATATCATGCCACTTGAATTGCCAAGAAATGAGTATAACTTAATATCGTCCTTTTACGTCTTTGCTATGTCCTTGCTTTGACTCGATTCCTTGTGACTATTCAGAAGCATCTTGACCTCTAAAAACAAGATTTGCGAGTAAGGGACAGTGGTATACTCTAAGGATCTAAGATCTACCGACAAAAGACCAGGTCCTCCATTGAGGGACCACGTCTACCGATAACGGACTAGTCCCTTAACGGGGACCGAGGGCTTTTGATAAACTAGTAATATCTACAAATTAGGAACCAACTAATCACTGAGGGGCCTCAGTAAAGTTACCTAACTGAGGTGTGCCTCTATGGACCGAAAACTTTAACAAGTGACCGTGGTTGAATTTATTCAGTACCGTTTAATCGGCACTCTGGTAATTAATCCCCCCCTGTTTGTCTCGAATATTCTGCTCGTCCCAAAATAATGTCATCCCCGTGGCCGCTTTCTCTTTAGTACCTTCAATGTACTGAAATCTAGTCCCACCACTTTAAAAAGCACTTCACCACAACGGCGCTGGTTCGTCTCGAAAAATACTAATGAATCTGACGGTTTGTAGAATAAACATCGGCGTGCAAACGCTAAATTTTCGGATTGGAAAGCTTTATTACCTTACAGTGATTTCCTTTCCATCAAAAAAGGCTGTTGCTGCCGAGGAATGTGCTGGGGCTGTACCTTTTTATGTGTGTACGGGTAGAGGTGACATGGGATCAAGTAATCGGATTTTGCTACATTGCGCTATTTTAACATTTAAGCAAACTTTTTGCTGCGCTTGTTATTATTCTTTTCAGCATAATCAGTCGGACTAGTATACTAGTATGCTACCGTTTCTTGTACGTTTCTTTGCTCGACGTGGCTCATTAGTATGAGTGTTTAACCGAAAGGGTCAATTGTATGTGAAATAGTCTGCAAATTTGAATTTTGGCACAAAATCTACCTTAAAAACCTTCTTGGACTGCAAGTAGATGCTAATGGCACAAATCATTACAAGGCAGCAATTAAAGGCTTGCAACTCGAATCCGCAATTTCGTAGTAGCTATCCAATTTCGGTGAGAGTTCCGTAATTTTTGTGCATTTGGCCTCACTAAGTGTGAGCATACCGGCTCATTACCTTCGACAACTTTCCGGTATAAATTTGTGGTAAAGCTTGTGATAAGCAACGAAAGCATACTATTGGAGATGTTTTTCGCTGAACTTGACACAACACTTAGTAAAGTTCTCTGTTGAGCTTCCAATGCTGGTACGTCATTCATCATGTCTTCATTGTAGATAAATTCTGGCACATATGATGAGTTCTGCCTTCTGCCTTTAATATGTATAGCAATTGCCTTCCTCGCAAACCTCGTGCTATACATCGATTTCGTAAAAGGCTGAACTTTTGTAAGCATAGCTGCACACCTTGTTTTAACTGCTTATTTTGTTGAACATGATTGACTTTGCACGTACTTCGGTTATAGATCACGTTCAAATGCTTCCTCGTGCAACAAATGAATTTAAGATGCTTTCGCTCGCATTTGTGTATTTCAGAAATAGCAACATACAGTTTTGACAAGAAATGGTACAAAACCATATAACTCAATGGTCCATGCTCACTAAATGTGATTAAATATACCGTTCTGGTATACTACGCAACATCGATAATCTCTTACAACAAGTAATATTCCATTATGCCATAATATCGCTCGAGCGATATATGAATAAGCAAAACTTGAGGCTATGCAATGCTTGAATGATGCAGTTAAAGGGTATTTACATGTGGTGTGATATATCCGCAGCAAGGTCTGCAGCCTGCCAAAGATTCTCGTAACATCTAACAGCTTCATCATAATTTTGTCGACCGTCGTGGTGTATAGTAAGAGTTTATCGCATGACCCTCATCATTTAGAATTAGATGTGGACATGCATTTAATCTTGCGTACAAAGTCTCTCTCCGTGAAGACCATATCCACTTAATGTATAGACTCGGATTTTTATATAATTTCGTCCTTTGCGAGATGCAAGCGCGACAGTGCCGCAACTTAATGCTTGTTTCCAGAAAGTGCCTCGTTTTCCAAAAATTCAAAGGAAAGATTTACGCCTTGTTTCCCATTATATTATGAATTTCGCTTCTCTTTTACTGCCAATCAAGTTACATACAACGGCACGAAAAATACGGTGTCTGTGTGTTGATAAGTCACTACTCAACATTTACAATTAACCCATGCGATTTTCATTTTCGTTTTTTGTGCATCGAACAAGTCCGCTTGTTCTAATTACCTTGGAACATTCCACATTCAACACAACACTGTTTCTTCGCCGCACACTCAAATACTGATAAGTCACGCTTTGTGTAACTCTTTAAAATTTTGGCAACAGACGGTTGTCGAACCTATTACCAGCAATGGGCTCGACACGAAAGCCACAATACTGACCTGAGTTCTTTAGTTTGCAGCAAGACAGTAACCTGTTGAGCGGGTAGCCAGCACACGTAATCTGCATCAAGGTTTGAGGTTGCTCTTGAAGGAATCCGGAACGAACAATTTGTAGATGTCAACATTCATTTCCATATCCACAGGAATACAGTACATTCTCCAGTGATGAACTATCAATATTGAAAAAATGGGTCCATTACCCGCTAGGACAATCTCATGCATGCATGAAATGCTCAATGACGACTATATGTGCATAAAAACCTATTTATTTCATTTCCCTACAATCCATACCGCCAACCCCGCTGTGATATAATCAACCTTGAGCCAAAACGGCTCACAAATCGACAAACTCGTATAGGTAGAGTTTACACTTTGATTATGGATCACTATAAACCTATGATGAACTCCAACAGCAGATTACTCGTTAGAATGAAATTCTAGACATTAGTACATTCTTGCTTGTAGTGCAAACAAATTATCAATGATAAATCGTAAAAATCTACAAGGGATGCATTTGCCTTTCACCACCGGTGTCGCAGGGCTGCATACATATGAACAATCGCTTTTTCGAGCTGCTACGAACTTGGGGTCTTGTTGATCTAAGACTCAAGGTAAGCAATGTGGTATGAATAGTCAATTAAAAATTCCTATTTTTTGCTTCAACATTATCTGATGTCAGTGCTCTCACAATTTTTAACCATGACTTACCAAATTTGTATGTTCCTACCATAAATCAGTCAAGTTCTGTTCAATGTGCCAAATGAAAAGAAGATATCGTGAGCTTGTAAAACATAAAAGATTGCAGCAACTACACACTTTCCTGTATCCGACACATTGACCGGTAAATATTGCCATTAAACAATATTTCAGCCTAAGTTAATGCCGAGACTTAATTTGTAATTTTGTCACATCTGATAAATCTTATGGAATAGTGGAGGATGAAGGAAAGTGTCCACTGATTACATGAAACGTATTTATAATAAATCTTATTGAATTGTACGTGCATTGCATCCGTATGAATAATTTGAGCCCACTAGATGTTGTAAGCAGAGGTTTGGTAAATTAAATGACTTGTATATTTTTACCAACCAGACGCGTCACGGCCCCCTTTCGATAACTTGATCGGTAGTATGTCAATCTGCGAGTGGTAACTATCCGTATATCTAGCTGCATAGAACCTGTTGCAATAGAACCCTAGAGAATCCTCTAAAAACACTTATATAGGTCGAATCTCTGGATTCGACACCAGTGCATCATGCACTTTTAATAATGTATTGAGTTTGTGGCAGATACCGAAGTTAGATTTTGATCGTAATCCTTCGTTTTTTCGCTAACCATGCTACATCCAGGCCTGATATCTAGAATGTGTTTCAATCGAATACGTAACATTCGCCTACCCACGTATTCATCACGATATGGCAACCTTATGCTTACTAGTTTACCAACACAAAGCTGCCCCGCATATACTTAATCTATGCTCCCAGTAAATTGAGGAATACCGAATTACCACTATTCGAAATAACACATTCATATAGATATAGATGCGGTGTATCTTTATCATACTGGCAAAAAATTAAAATTCAAAAGGTGACAACATCTTTTGTTCGCTACTACTGCTGTTGAAATGAACAGAATGATCGATTTGATCTGCCGACGATCAGCCAAAAGCATTTGAATTGACACGAACGCAGTCAAATATTCCCAATGGTGTTTAGCCTCTGTTTTGTAGAAGGTATTGGAAATATTTGGATCATCACAGTTCTCTTGGCGTATATACGTCAAAGTCTGACGAGCAGGATGTCTGGCAGCTTTAATTTTTACGTAGTTTGCTGCGACTAAATGATAATCACCGAATGCAAGGACTTCCTACCACGCTCTCCGGCGGAACATATCAATACTGTACATATCATACCTCTATTCTCCAGAATATCTTTTTTTGCAAAATTACTCGTATGGACACCCTACGCACATATTGAACTGCCCGGGTCCTTCTTTGCTGTGAGACAGGCTTCAAAAACTTGCGGTATTTGCCATTATGTTTGTAAGTTATTTTTACCTGGCACGTTGTTATCAGATGGAAGATTCTTTATGCACCCTGATTTGTCAGACAACAGTCTTCGACTTGTGCTTGAAATATTCGCAAACGGCGAACGTATCGTCAGTGTTGAGCACCAATTGATGGTGTGAAAAAAAAGATTTCCTTGTTTTATTTTAGTTCTCTTTAGATGTAGCATAGCTACCCTTACTCCTTCGCAAGAAAAACTGGTAACCACGTCCAGTATCTTTTTGTATTGAACTAAACGGGTACTATCGTAAGGATATTATGTCTTAAAGACTTAGCATTACCTAGCATTTAGTATTTAAAGAAGCTCGTTAGCTTCTATTCCTGGTGTAGGGGACTAATGACTCCAAGGAATTACGTGGCACTAATGACCAAGAGTACTTAGCCTTAACTTATGTACAAAACTCTTACGACCAGAGACGGCTTAACAATACACGTGTTTGAAACTGATATAAAGGGAAGCTGAATGTGTGTACTGATTTATAGCGATTACAAGCATTACTCACGTCTTTGACCTTATTACTATGCCACCGAATGAAATAGTCTTCGAGGAGCTTTTCTGGTGTTACCACATCTCATCTACACCGTGCTTTAGAGATCATATCATGATAGGCTACCTTTTAACGATAACCGATAGAGTATAGTATAATTGCTTAGCGTATGCGATGCAAAAGTACACCTTATCAGCTTGACTGATCTCTTTATGTGTGTATCACAACAGAGTAACTTGTGATCACAACCACTTGTGTAACGCCGTTGCAGAAGATGTCAGTCGTGTAACGTGGTGCCTCCGTTACATGTTAATTTGCATAAGGTAATAAACAAGTTTGACTACAATGTTAGGACAAACACAACGTTCTTACAATATTATCCAAATAGATAATAATGCTTCGCAGATGTAACAAACTGCTCATTGGTTGATGTTGAATCGAAATATCAACCCACAAAGTCTATCCACAACAGAATCACGCAATGAGTGGTGAGCAGATAGTTACAAAACATGTTTGTATATAGAAATAGTTAAATGAAGTCGAATAAGGATTTACTAAAAGGATTGACTATACTAAATACAGTACTACTTTTTATCTTTTCTTTGTACTCTTACTCCATATAGCGACCTTTCTCTGCACGTAAGTGTACGCGAGGAAGTCGGACGCACACAGCCTTGCACTGTAAGCGTCGAAATGTTTGCTATCTAGCTGAATAAGGTGTGCCCTGTTACGAGCCGGGGAGGGTGATTGAATTTTGCCTCCCTTCTCGGCTAACAGAATGGTGTTGGTTGCAATACAGTAAATGCTAGTTCGCGTGTAGAGCGTAATTATGTCTAATGTTTTACAATTATTTAATGGTGGTGCAGTATCGGTTGATAAGGTGAAGTGGTGTTAAACGAGTGTGGTATGGGTTATGGTCGTGGTGAATGCCTATAAAATGGGGTGTAATGAACAAGTACCTTTTTATATTAAATTCTGTGGTATATCTTTTCCTTACTAGCATGGTCCGTTTTGGGTAAATCTAACAGTCTATTAGTACAATTGCTTTTCATCTTCGAGTAATCAAATTACTTTAGTAGTATCTCCTGCAGCATGAATATTGACTGCATTTAGCGATACAAACACGATCTATTATTCTTTGTATAAAAAAATCATTTAAAGTGGAGGACAAATCTGGAATAACTCGAGAAATTATACTTCGTTAGCCCACCTATGTGTTGTAGTGCTGCGATATTCGATATGGCTTTCAAGACTATAAATTGTTAATTCAATAATTATTAGATCTGCAAACTTATTTATGGAATAAAATACCTGCATGTCACCGGCAGCAGTTGATGACAAAATTAACAAAATATCGAGATGGAGGAGCAAGCTTTAAATCTCTCTTTATAATATATGAATTTAGGTAAGAAGATCTGAATTTAGAAGCATTATACTATACAACGGCGTTCACTGAAGAGTGATTGTAATGCTGCTAGTATTTTTTCTGCCCCAATCTCTTGGTCAACGCGACTAGCCTTTGATCGTGAGAGACCGTTATTTCTTTGTTGACACTTAAGGCACCTTTCTTAAAATTAATGCCATAACTGTGACCTCGCCGAAGAGTAACTTTGATTGTTCGTACGTCTCGATGTGGAAAGGATAGGCTAAATTGCACTTCGTACGACGTTCAAACTGTGTCCTGCGTTTATTTTTACGGACAATTACAATGAAGAAGACAGGATAAATAGCATTACGTGAGACTTGCCTAGTACATATAGCGTATTTCTTGGACTCATGCACAGGAGGCAATTTACTAATCGCACTTAGTGAGACGTGTAAGCTACACCTACACTTTTTACATGCACAGACAAACAAGTAGAATTTAAAATTTTGTAATCCATCTTTTGCGCAGTCAATGATAGATTTACCATGTAAGCTCGCCATAAGTTGATTAGTCCATTGAGCTGAATCATTAATTTTTCATTCATGCGTACCCTATTGAGGATCGGTGTCAAGTGATTGGAGCTGTGCTGAGCGCAGTTATCAGTAATTTTGCAGATAAGTGTTTGTTAACTTTATGGCAAGACATGATTTGCAAAAAGAGACGGGGAGGATCCTAAGGTAATGCCGTGTACTACAAATGCGACTTAAGACGTTCAGCATTTAAATTTTCTGAAGTTGTTACTATGAAAGAGCTTTCGCTTTCCTCGTGAGAGGGGATACATCTATATATTCGCACTTTTTAGTTAATTATGCAAATAAACTACATCACGTTTCACTCTTTGCTGGAGGTGCAAGAACGTCGCTTTATGAAGGAGTCGAGCTTGTAATTGTCGTCCTTCGGTTCGCATTAATTCTCACTGAATCCCATCTTGTGTGGGTGTTGGTGCATGGTTGTAACTTACATACTCCGAGAGGTTGCAATTAGCTAGGGATATCAGGTAAAAAAGTTAGTTGCTTTTGCATTCATTATCACTTTCACCAAGCCTATACTGTTATGTCCAATTTTTACCACTTATTACCATCGTGAAATGTTTCTACCAGTCAAATCGTCTCTCCCAGCTTTTACAATTTTACAGGCATCATTGTAGCTCCACAAAACAGGCTCTTTTAATGTAGAGTGACCCGGCCATTAAAAACATCAAAGTGCGATGGAAAATACGTGCTAAGGTGATTTGCTAGTCACAATGTAGAAGACGAGAGATCTGCCTACACAATGCACGCACCAACACGTTTTTTTCTCCCTGTTGCTAAAGAGGTTCGTGTACTTAAACTTCGCCTCAATAGGAGCATCTTTGCACGACTGCGTCAAGCTAATTGCAAACATATCGCTAAAAATCATCAGTAAAACGCGTAAAAATTGTACAACGATGACCTCCATGCAAAATCACTAAGGTTGCAAACCAAGTGACTAGTAGTTGCACTTGGCCTTGACTTTTCTAAGCCATGTCTGCCTTCTCAAATAACGCCCGCATTAGAAGATGAAGACGTCCGGTGGTGGGCTTTTCAACCTGCAAATCGCCAAGAATGCGTTAAAACTAAAAGCATTACGTAGCAAGCATGTACAAAGCGTTTCGCAGGAACAGTAGGACTTAAATACTGATTGAGTAAATGGAAGTTCGTGATATTTACCCGTAAAAGGTCTTCTTCTTTTGGGGGCTCGGCTGTAACAAATGGGCGACGGACTATGGGGGTGGTTGTAGCGCTACCTTTCATCTATAACGCTGACGGATAGAATATGTTTATTGCTTAAATTTGTCTATAAATAATTAGACGCTGGTAAATAGTAAAGTGTTATTTTAAAAGACCATAATCAACATCTCTCCAGCTAGCGACCTAGCGAAAGAGTGACATATATCATTGCCTGCTTAATTATAAAAAGGGGAAACGCTAATTGGAATCAGCACGACATCTAAGCGACACGTAGACTTTGTTACAAATACCGAAAGACAAAAAGTTATGACAGGTTAAGCATTCACCTTTCTCACTGCTACTATCAGGTTCACCCTTCAGGCTTGCAATAAAGTTATACCAACTGCTGTAAGGTTTTTTGCGTAAAATTCGAGGTAATAGCCCTAAAGATATGTGATTGGTGTACAAAAAGCTACGGAATGCTCACTCACTACTGGACACGCTCTCAGAGCAACGTCCACAGAATTTTTCAAAAAGCATTTATTCTGAATAGATATTTTCTCGAAAATAACACGAGATACAACGGATAAGACCATTTTAACGCAGTGTACTCTGGATGTATACTGAAGATTGGGTTTCAATTGATATCTCACCGATCCTGGTCAAATTTATTCTAAGACGTAGCATTTTGGCATTGTCGACATGTAAACGAAGATTTGTGTTTATATGTAAGCAATACGGATAGAGAAAAATAATGTGAGAGGTGATGTTATTCAATGAGTACGTTGTACTACAAACTGTATAATTCGAGGCTCCCTAGTTAACGCTCTTCAGACGCTCTTCATGTATGTCACCTTCACATCAACGACGAGAAGTTAGCTGCATCTCCATTAATTCGTATTCAAAAACCAAATTTTACTCACATATTCCTGTTAAACTAGACTCGGCTTCCAAATTGAGAGGCTTGTGATTTTGTATGTTCTCAGGGCTGCTTAAGCTCATATTGAGTGAATTAAAACCTTTGACACGACTGATTAGGTTCCTCCTGCCTCGACGTCTTTAAAGATTCGAGCAGATCACCTGCTCACAAAATCTACCGCTATTTCTACCACCCTACCCTCCTGATCCCCCCTTTGTTCATGATTGGCTTTACCAAAAACCAATGGAAACTCGTAGCAAACATTTGTCGTCCGTCTCCGACTGAGCGGATGGGTCCATATCCGTCATCAATATCTTAAATGTCCTTGTGGGTAAGTGATCCATAGGAGCACCACTGCCAGTAGACACGACAAGTGCGAGCCCAAGTAGAAGGATACGCTTGGCCATTTGAAAAAGCGGTAGGTGAGGCGATCGTGTAATTAAGAAGTGATCTCTCTAAGTCTGGAGGTGCACAGAATGCAAATCTGGAATGAAGTTTGAGTAGAGGTCTCAATCTAGGTGGTGGCGAGTAACTTGCGATGTAGTGTCATCAAATAATAAGGATTTTGTAGGAAGACTTGCTGCCAGAAGAATTCGAACGCTGAAGAATATCTAAGAAGGTCTTGTTGCAGGACGACCTGGCTACTCGCATAATTCTGATCACCAGACTGCTTCTCACTCATAGCCAGTGCGTCTCATAGTATCGAGGATTCGAGGTAGATTGGGCAGCAGGACCACTGTCTTGATTCAATTGAGAAATTGGATAATGCAGAAGAGGCATATATAGTGGAGGGATTAATTTCCTCACACTTTTTTCATGCTTTTTTAAAAGTGAAAAATACCTTGTTGGAAGTACAAACAGTGGTAAGTATCTTCTACTGTATTTGTCGCTTTGGATTCTTTTTTGTTAATGCTTTGTAGGTATCACTGAAAAAGGTACAAATCGTATCAGACATCATTGAAGGGGCTCAATTTATTTGACATGCTTATAAGCGAAACGCGCTAGCGGGTAAATTCTTTGCAGTTTCGGCTCACCAATCGCTAGTTTTTTGTACCCACGAGGTGTGGGGATTTCATTAGCATGGATTTTAAACTTGGCCTTCCTAAATACTGTGACGGAAATACAGGAATTGTGGCCTTTATTTACCATTTAAGTAAGGTGGCTCACTTGGCGGTCGTACCGTATTTCATCGATGGCAATCTACAGCTATGATGTTTGTTGATTGTTTGTTTCGTCAACACGGGTTGGCGCTAGAAGTCATCTCTTTTTGCCACCCCAATTTCACAGACAAGTTTTGGGCTTCCATCATCATGGTACTTGGCATGCGATTGGAAATGTCCACAGCGAATTATCTGCGGACCGGTGCACACACTGAGCGATTAGTTCGCGTCATCGGCGGTGTTATTCGCAGTGTTTGTGCTGAGTCGCCTAATAATTGGAGCTTAATGCTCCCTTTCGTCAAGTTTGCGTTGAACAAAGCTGTTAAAGCCTCAACCCGATGTACTCCTTTCTATGTGAATGTCCCCACGCGACCCCGAGTTTCGCTCAGGTTAATACTACTACGTTCGGGTCTTGGTAGAGAAGAGCCTGTTGGCACGCTTGTTAGAGTCAGACCTACCACGATTTAAAAACCAGTGAGCGAGTTTATCGTGAAGCGCTCTGTGTCTTACGTCGCATGCGTGGTGCAATGACTGATTTATAAGACGAACAAAAAGAACAAGCTGATAATAGAGGAATGTTGCTTCTTGTAAATTTTGAAACCAAGTTTTATTGTACGATAAATAAACTACCTACACATGTTGTGTCTACCGTCTTCAATAAAAGTTGCTTCCGTTCTACATTAGCCGTTTATGGGCAAAGCGAAAAAAGTCCTTGCCTGCACACTAAATCTCCTGTACAAGTTGCGCACACAACAAGCTTGTTTTGACTTGAATTTCTCGAGCCATATCATGATACTTCTCTCATGAACTGGAAGGCGCTCAATCCTGAGGGTGGGTTGTTGCACTCTCTAGCCGAATCTTCGTCCATGGCTCCATCTGACTATCCAGGAGAGGCAAGTTGTATTCCACCTTCCGCAGGCGCTTGTTGATCGATTCGGTCGAGACGAGAAGGTTCAGCTCATTATGCAACTGAGCCAATTTGTTTCTTCTAAGCCACAGACTGATCCAGGTCCTTCAGCACGTGAGAAAAAGACTCGCGCAGTCGGTTACCATGAGGTTTTCATGAGCCTATTCCGAGGAACCAACCCTTCCCCTGCGTTTCTTGAAGAGCAAGTAACCTTTTAGTTCCATGTGGAGAGAATTCTATAGCTGCGTTGTCACAACGGCCAATACCAGTACTTGGTGAAATGGAGTGGATGCTCTGAGTCTGAACACTCATAGGAGATTGAGGTACCCCTTCGGCAACATTTTTCGCACACCGTTCAAGTTTTTTGGCCTAGCACTGCGAATCAGCTTGCTCTCCAACACGCTTCCAACGGATAGGTGTGGGGGCGTAGGGCTCGCCTTCCAACACCGATTGACCCGCGACTGTCTGCATAGTTGAAATAGTGGTGGTTGTAATGGCAACTGGTTTTGCGTACTACAGCAAACATGGCTGACCTTCTGCCTTAAGCTTGGCAATCTTATAGCGCAGCTTGCGCTATAGCTGAACGTCGACCTTAGAAGCACTCGATCGAAGGCCACTCATCACATGCAACTGATGTGCTCTATGTTCTCAAAGAGAGAGAGTTTTCATCCTCGGCATCTCTTCCATATGGGCAAACAACAACCGGGATCGCTTTATGCGTCGGCACAGAGGCACCACGTACCTTTTCCGTCAAATTGATTTAGTACTTTTAAAACTTCGTCGCTTCGGGCTTCAAGCATCTTTCTATAAGAGCATCTCACCTAAAAATGTCGTCGGACATCGTAACCTCGCGTTATGTGGGCTAAGTAGTCAAGATGTGCCCTGCGAACTTTCGCAACAACTCACCAACGATCTAAAGCTGAAATCATAGTCCGATTGCGATCCAGCAACAGCTTATGTCTGAGATTGACGTCTAGCTCTATAAATTTTTCCTCGATAGTGTTGCTGTTTCTTATCAAGCTTGTTGGTGATGACAGGCTTATTACAAGTGGTTGAGCTATTCCTAAGCCTGTCATCACCAACTAGCGTTAGCGCATGATTCGTGCCTCGTTCCGGAAATGGGTTTGGCGCTATGCGCAAAAGTTCGAACGACGCTGACGTGACAGTTCGGAGGTTTCTTCCTCTTCCATAACAGTGTAAATGTCATCATCAGTGATTCACTAAACTCGTCTGATGTATTTTAAAGACTCGGAGAAATTTGAAGACTTGGCCAGTGATGTGCAAGGTGACAAAAAACAACCGTGATGTTACCTGTTTTCTCCGAGCTATTTGATTACGAATGGTGAAGAATGTCGATTCAAGGTATCGAATCGACTTTCTTCACCTTAATTTCTTAAGACGCACTTACGAGCGCAGGCTCGAGAATAAATGCAAAAATGATCGTCGCAACTTCACATTTATATTCAAGTTGAGTTTGCACGAACATCTCAGTTGCATTGCCGTGTGAAAGAGTACCGTACGAAGAATGAGGTATTAATGTAATAATCGTGAGCCTCAGTCCTTTTTTAATAACAGTCGTTTAGCAAATTAGCGTTACCAGCTCTGCATTAATATGCTTTTTACGCTACACAGATCAGCCCTTGTTTTCATACAGCACACCACAATATGTTTACTACAGCAATCCTAGATCACGCGAATGTACTTCACTGGGTACAGCTGAACTTTATGACACTCTTTCGATCGTTTGTGAGAGCGCGTCCTCACGCGGCGCTAAGCGTGACACGGCGCAAATTGAGAGCTCGCTGATTTTGTTATGATTTTAAACATTGATAATAATGCGCTGCAACTAAATCAGATCTTAAAGACACTGTCATCGTAACGCAATGTCGCCTTTTTTAGTTTACCTTTAAAATGAGCGTTTTATACGCATCTTTGCATAAATATGACCATCTTTACGCCGCAGGTTCACCTTGCCTAAAAAGCGTGTGTGGCTGTACGCATTACCTTAGAGACAAGGTGTGCACACGATACCAAGACCTACAGCCTGTTTATGTAATGGGTAATTAAAAATTCGGTGAAGCTCTGATTGAACTTCAGATCGGGCCATCGTCGAGTCTAAGTCCCTGGGAGAGGTAATTGGCGTAGCAAAACATTTGAACAGAACTATCAGTATCTTTTACCCATATAGCATACTACATTGGCCCTCCTGCTACTGCGACAAAAAGGTAATCAGATCGATTTAGGGGCTTGACTGCTTCGAAAGGAAGCCGGGCACTTTCTACCATTCACGCTAGCTTCGTGCGATATGGAATAGGTCGTACATAGATAGAACTGGACCCTTAAAAAGCCTTTTAATCAGATGTAATAACGCTCGAATGCTCAACACGCGTGTAACCGTGACACAAGGGCGCTAGCAAGTACTTAAAAAGCGACATCATCGAATTCATTTCATAGTTATTGCTACATGGTACCGAGTCTTACCTTACTGGCCTCAATGCATGAAGATTTGCATGAGCTTCTAGTCCACAAAGGGATACGTCAGACAGAAACCAAGGAAATGCAGCACACTTAATCGGTTCAGGCTTAACCGATCAGATGATTTTAGCACGTGTACATAGATTCATCTTGGCCACTACTGGGTCGCTTTTGTTGTCAAAAATAACGAAACAAATTTCACTTCACCTCGCTTGAATAACGAGAAGTGCATAACGCATGTCACATATAAGCCATGAATACGACGATACCCCCATTTAAGGAATCCTACTACCATCACAACAATTTTGTTGATGCACACCCCATTTGAGGAATCCTACTACCATCACAACAATTTTGTTGATACTGGTTGCACTAAAGGCCGATCCCTGATAGAGTAAATTGTGATTTTTGTTTACGGCACATTATCACCAACTTAAACAGAGAATTGATATGTACACATCCCTTTTATCTAAATTCACACATTTTATTTAATAGGTCGATATTGGCACCCTAATACATAACATTGGTTTTCTTTAGGTTTAAATTCAATTCATATATTTATATATCGCTACGCGAATAAAAATGGACATCACAATGTCAATATGTACCTACAAATTTGTTTTACATACAGCCGAATATAGTTTGGGGTGCCAATATAGAATGGCATATTTTTCAGGCTCCGGTTCAGTATGTATATGATGCTGCTTTATTGATAGGCCATTTCTAGATATTAAAGAAGTGTCTGCTTCAAATGAGAGACCGACAGCATACTTTTCATACGGTAGCATCTTGCAAGTTGCCTGCACCTATAATAGTATATGCTTTTTACAGCAAATTAATGTTGCAACCGTCGAAAAATACGCATGGGCTTGTGTGATAATATAAATATACCTGCGGCTTTTTGACATCATTTAAAACGTAAAAATAGACCTCAATCATACGTTTGTTCCACGTCCCCACCTCAAGAGTTGACCAAGCTGATACCCGTGACGTACATAGTGTAATGAGTGCAGCAATGACGTTGCAGCTACTTTGTACCTCCGGAAATCGTATTTCAATGACTACTATTACAATTGTATAGTACAGACTGACTCGGGCAGTGCAGAAAAGTATTCGAAGGACATTACAAAAACCGCGGAGAGTATCCATAACAGTTTTGAATATGGGATTATTCTATTGTTATGTTACAGAACCTCCAAACCGTACAAGAATTGTATATGGTGCGTACTATATATAAGTAGACTGCAAGGCGATGGCCTCGATGATGACGTGTTTACGTTTGCATGACCATTCCTTTCAATATTACACAAACAGACACAGACATACAAGTATTCACTTTCATCTCATATGACCCTGAAAGGTGCAGTCTTGTCAAGAGAACTACGAAATCGGAGAAGTGTGTGAAATGAAGGTACGAAAAATAGTCTAGAAACTATCCCGACTGTTAAACGTGTAGAAACAGTACGACGAATAGGAGTGCAGTAACAGGGGTTGGCAAAAAGGTACGAATGTTAGGTTTAATCGGGAGGGTGTGAATGTCAGGTTTGACAAAGGGTGTGAATTTAAGGAAAAGAGGTGTGATTGTATTTATTCCCTTAGTATGTTTTCATAGAAGGTTATGGCTATTCATATAATGGATGGTGAACTACCGTCTGCTGAAAGAGCGATAACTATGGCTCATCTGATATGGAAGATGCTGCTGGAGACGTTCTCTTATTCTTGAAGTGGTTCTAGAAGATCCGAACAAATGTAAGAGAGTGAGTTTACAGTTGCGTACACGGACATAGTTTGATAAGTGGAATTTATTTCCATTTTTCCATCGTGTGAACGAGTTTTTGGTCAAGCCTCTGCCTAGTGTTACAACAGGAAGGGTACCGGTATGAGGGCGTGGGGATAGCCAAAAGTGAACCTCAATCACTTTCTATTGAGCTTTTTACGCTAAAACCACATTGTAAATAGTCTAAACCATTTCAGCATTGCACAACATCAGCTTAAATTATTTTAAAAAGTCCTCATGCATTTTTGCTCATGATGAAAACATCTTGGGGCTCATGGCGAGCAATTGGAGACCGAAGTCCAGGCAATGTTGCAGCCTTGACTTTCTCATCTACCGAATCACTCTTGCCGTAAGTCTTGATGCTGCGCATCTTGTTGCGCTGCTGGAACCGTTGCGACTATCCACTGGTGAGTTTGATGGTGTCCTCAATCAGGCTAAGGCATCCAGAAAATACCTGGCCTTGACATCAATAACTTCCCCGATCAGAGCAACATTCCTTGTTTGGTATTGAAGCACCCGTTTGTAGAGGCTTCCTCGAGCTTTGGCTTCCAAGCACCTCTCGAAATTTGGCGGAGGTCCGTTATCTGTCATAGATTCTAGATTCGTATGCTTCTTGATTATGTGAGATAAATCGGTCGGGTGATCTGCGTTACAGACTTGCCAGAAGCCCAATTTGTCAAAACACTTTGGCTCATTATTAAATTCTTGGCCTTGTGCTGGTAAATCACGAGCCTTTGTGCATTAATGACAGCACTCGGCCCATGCTTACATGAAATTTAGCAGGGGAACCGCTGATTTGCTGCCTTTTCCACAAAAGAGATTGGAACTTCGCATAACTCATAAATCGGCTAATTCATAGCCTTTGTCTTCGCCAAGTCTGCGAGTTTTCGAGAAATGACTGTATTCATGGTAAATATCCGATGGCCGGTGTTTATGCGACGTTTAAAGATACTCCATACAAACGGTCCGATCAGAAAACGTCATGAGACTTTACTCGAAAGTCGATCCATACTTTTTGCTCAGCCGTTTTTATTCCGAGAACTACGACTGTGCGACTCAAATAGCTGTCGCTGAAGTGAGGTCCGTGGTGGTTTGTCCAGTCGGTAAAAGTGCTCAAATACCTCTCTTGAGCTTCCTCTGAACGCGTAGTGCTTCACACGCGGCATTCCTTTCATACTAAGTTCCATCGATTATCAAGTAAGCGTCACCGTAGTCGAGGGCGCTCCTAGCAAGCACGAATGACCGAAAATTATACCAACGCTACCTCTCCCAAGCCCATAACAGCCTTTGAAGATGTCAACAAAGCCACCGCCCGGTTCATCAAGCCCAAATTTATACTGTACACGAGTGCACTACTTTTGTGGCTGCAGTCGTTCCAGAGCGGTTGGTCCACCTCGCAGATGAACCTATCGAGGTACAACGACGCGGATGACTGTAATGCCCGTCCTGTAGCCGAGGATACATGCCTCATGTTTCCGGGTCACTCAAAGCTAGAGTGGACCTTCGCTGTGAATGCGTGGATCTTCGGTGCCATGATGGGCTCACTGTGTTGCGGTTACTTCAGCGACAAGTACGGTCGCAAGAAAGCTCTCATGGGGAACTGTGCCTTTATGATAGCTGGCGGAGTCGTGATGGCATCGGTGTCAAACATCTGGATCTTTGCTCTAGGCCGTTTTCTTGCCGGTATTGCCTCAGGAACAGCTACAGCTACGATCGGCGGCTACATAAACGAAATGTCACCTCCGCATATGTGGAACACTTTGGGTGCGGGTCTGCAGATCTCAATAACACTCGGTATTCTGTTCCCAGCCATTTTGTTCTTCGTTGCTGACACGAGCTCTGGTTGGCGTTACCTGGCTGCGTTCCCCGTCGTTCTGGCGGTCATCTACTTGCTGCTAGCCCCTTCATTATGCGTGGAGAGCCCAGCGTGGCTTTTGACAAAAGGACGCAAGGAAGAAGCACAGCAAGTCATTGCTCGACTTTATGGTGCGGAGTACGTGCAGGCGGCATTGTCGTGGCTGGAGGTAAGCAAGGCTAGCGCCGAGGAAGGTTTGGTCGTTGCATCTCCCAAAAAAGAGTCGATGTTCGCACCTCGCTACCGTATGCAGCTTCTTGGCGGTATTCTGCTGTCGTGTGCACTTCAACTATCAGGTATCAACGCCGTCTTTTACTACTCTGGTAGTATTTTCTCGGACGCTGGTATCTCGGACTCTCGGGTGGGCACACTGATTATTGACTTTATCAACATCTGGCCCGCCTTCTTTACTGGTGTACTAGCCAACCGCTTTGGAGCTCGTACCATGATCTTATGGGGTCTATCTGGAATGGTGGTCATGTCTGCCGGAATGACGATCGCGCTCATTGTTGATGTGTCGGCTCTGTCGGTTGTTTTCATTGCGTTGTACGTGATCGTGTTCGGTGTGACGCTGGGCCCACTCGTGTGGGTAATGACGGCCGCCATTTTCCCGGATTCAATCCGCTCGAGCGCGTCATCACTTTGCATTGGTATCAACTGGTTGTGCAACCTCGTTGTGGGTGTGTCGTACCCGTACATTTCGGCTGCACTAGGAGACTATGCATTCGTTCCGTTCGTGGCGCTCTTGTTGACCTTCTTTTTACTGGCTCTGAAACTCGTGCCAGAGACATCGGGCAAGACAGCAGAGGAGATCCAGGCCGAGTATGACTTGCGTCGCAAGAAATAGATCTGATTTGATGTGGGGTTTGTCTTGTTTAGCTGAACTCATGACATTGATGTATTCGTTATTGCTCAAAGGGACATGACGGTATGTTGCATGAACATGTACGCACGAAACAAGTCAAATTTGCCTCTTCGAGGGTTACTGCGTCAATACGTATCTGCTGTATTACGGCTTTGTGGATGCATGTTCAAAATACTGTGCTCTCTCAACTTTCGCCAAGTAGCTCACAGCCTGCCGGCAATCGCCAGCAAATATGATGAAAAATTCGACGTAAGATAGATAAATCAAAATTAGAATGGTATGATCAGAAGAGGGTCGATTTAATCAGATTCAGATGTAAAGTCATATCTGAATCTGCTTAGATCGATCCTAATCTGATCATCCCATTCTGATTTTAAAATATATCTTTCGATTAGCGAAGAATTAATCGCCGGTACAATGACCTACTTGCGACCGGTACGTTTATCCATTTCCTTAACGATGATATGTTTCGCTTGACAGGAGTACATTTCCAAACGCCATGTGAAATGGGTCTCGTAATCAAGGCTGTGATACAATAAAAGGAAATGTTCAGTAGTTTAGGTTTGCCTATTCGTGTAACATTCTAAGGGGTGGTTATGAGTATGTAAAACAACGTCAGGATCGATATCATCGCCATGCAGTCTACAAATCTATAGTACATACCATGTAAAATTCTGCTATATTTTTAAGCTCTTATCCAATAACAATAGGATAATCCCATCACCACAACTGCTACGGATACCCCCCATAAAATCATGTAACGTCCTTCCGGTCCTCCTCCGCACCGCTCACAGGCAGTATGGACTACAAAAATTCAAACACGTTTTCGGAATTCACATTTCGGATGAACGAAGTAACTACGTAGTCATTGCTGCACTCGTTACGCCAAGAACGTCATTGTGCTCAGCTTGGGCAACTCTCGCGGAGGGGCCGCGAAACCAACGCACTAACGGGATCTCTTTCGACTGCATGTTGAACGATGTAAGAAAGCTGCAGGTGTGCGCATATCATGACACATGCTCATTGCGTATTTCCGACGGTTGCGCATTCTATTTTGGTCGAAAGCGTGCACAATTAGAAATGCAGGCAGCTTGTGAGCTGCAACCCCGTGCACGGTATGTTCTCGGTCTCTTATCTACTGAAGACTAATCGTTAAATCCAGTAGTGGTCAGTCAAAAGCTCATGTGTCCGTACAATGCAGCAGCTCGTTGAGTAGCCTGAACGGTGAAGCCATTAGTGACTACGCGCAAGGTCAAATGTCGAGCTTTTAAACCGTGCTTATCTGTGGGTGTCTGTAAATAACGCGGTTAGGTGTAGCTTATCCGTTCTAAGTGCGATCTAGCCTGTCTCTTCTCATAGGGATGCAGGCATTTACGCATTCACTCTTTGGTTAGGTCACTATTGAGACGCACGCCTGTGATTGGCTAAAAATGGTCTAAAGGTGAATGGGATCACATTAGGAAATGCTGGCTGCTCGTAAGCAAAGGCTGATCGCGTCGCTCTAGCATACTGTACTGAATTACTACAGACAGTAACAGCACCGTACTCATTCTTCGGTGACTGCTGCTGTTTAGTTTTTTGCAGCTTGACTCAGTTTCTCTGAACTGGATTACTTATACCAAAGGGCGAGCTCCAGAGCTTGCTCCCCTATCTTGTTGATAACCTATCATTATTCGTGTGGGAAGTAACAAATCTTAAAATTGAATGTAAGCCTAATAAAACTGTATTTGATATTAGGGTGCAAAATGACTTTACAGTTTGGGTGTGCATTCAAGGTAAATGGATGCGAATATTTCAATTCCTACGTTTTTACTTTTCTGCACTGTTTGTAGGCGCGCAGTGGAAGAAGGAACTCTAGTCAATCAAGACTTTAAAGACAAGTAAGCATGCTGTGGTTGAAACTGGCATGAATGAAAGACTCAAGATACAATAAAAAGTGTTATGGTGTTCATCCGTAGTAGATTATAAAATCAGAAAAAAAGGGTGAAAATAATAAGGGTCACCCCACTCGCTCGACGGCAAAGGAGCGCTCTTTAAATTTCATCTCTCCAGCACATCAATCATTTTCATGTTATCGGTCGCAGTTATGGGTGTTGGGTCGCTGGAAAAATCGGCAGTCATTTCCCTTTTCTCCAATCGTTCTCTTCAATACATCGACAGCATCAACGAGTTACGTCGCCATACAAAATATCAGCAGCACAGTGGATTCTCTACCTCATCGGACAACGCAATCACCAGCCGCCGACCCCAACTATCCGAAATGTATCGGATTTAGAACTCTGGGCTTTTAAGCTAATATCAAAGCGCGATCCCCAGAGCTTGCTCGCCTTTCTCACGCATGACGCCCTAGCAACACCTGTAGAGCTTGTAAGATGATTACTGATTCTAACCATCCCCACCAGCTACTACCGACTTCTGTGCTCAATCGCGCTAGGTGTCAAATTGACGTTCCAAGGTATCACACCTTGTATATCGCGAGTAGGGTCGATTGAGAAAGTGTCTCTCGTTGTTTTCTGTACTATAATGTCCTGGCTCCTGTAACAAGTTCGCAACGCCACCTCTAATGCGACTTTCGTTTGAATATGACTTTGCTCCGCCGTGACCGTGTCAATCATATACCTTTAGAAGATCGAGCCGTCGAAATTGATTTGCAAGGAGTTGTCACTCATCAGCGGCATCGAAACGGCGAACAGCTGTGCCGAGTATGTGTTTGTAAGTTCACGTGCTATCTATGCAACGCGATAGCAAACGTACACAAACTTGGTATGCTTGAGCTGTTCGTGCGACAACATTATGGATGATAAACATACGATAGACGGCGACGGTACGCTGGTACCGTCTATTTCCCAACAGTTAAAACTTGCTTAGCTGCAACCGCTAAGTCTATCTGACCAAACTGAACTAAATCCGAATGACACAGTTCCACCGAAAAATAAACAGAAAGCCGCGGATCCGAGGTTAACCAATATCGTTGTCAGAGTTAGACATAGCTCCATGGTCTCGTGTAGGGTTTTCCAGAATTTGCGTACCTATTTTCCTGTATGAGATGCCATAAAACTAAGCGCACACTTGTGGTAAAGAGACCAGCCAACGCCGATATAACATGTACAATGGAGCACCTTGCACACGAGTTGTGGTGACTAATGTGTAAAGGTCAGGCATCAATCGCTAGGAAACTGATTTGCTGGAACTGTAGCAAGTGCCAATCATCATTTCGTTGAGCTTTGACACATGCAAAAACGTTAACTTATTACGCCTATATTACATTTACGTGTCATTCATCCAAGCACAGCTATCTGACTGCTACATGACTTGCGGCTCTTGCGCGCTATAAATTCATCCTGAATTTCCTGTATGGTCTTACCATAGGTCTCCGGAACGAAGCTGTGTACAAAGAGGAACGCCATTGTAACCGTGCACAAGAAAGGCACGAAGCTGTAGTTTCCAAAGGCAGCGGCAATGTACGGATAGCCAACGCCCACTGCAAGGCTACATAACCAGCTGCACCCGACGCAAATTGAGCATCCCATGGCTCGGACATCGTCTGGAAAAAGGTCGGCCATTACTCCCCATGCCAGAGGTCCGAGACTCGAACCGAACGTAGTCACGTAGAGAGCTGTAAATACGATAGCAAGTGTGGGCACATGTCCAACCAGAGCAGCTGTCATCCCGACTGCACTCAAGAACATTCCCACGAATCCAAACAGGATAAGTTTGCGGTTACCCAGACGTGCCGATAGCAGGCCACAGAACAAGGTCGGCAGAACGTTTACAAAATTGACCAACAACACACCGATGCGACCATCGGCGAGTCCTGCTTGCTTGAATATACCAGATGAATAGAAGAACACAGCATTGACACCCGTAAGCTGCTGCGCCCCGGCCACGCCAATCGCTACCAAAAGCTGTCGAATAATAGCGGGTGAGAACAGTTTAGTAAAATTGCGCTGCTTGCGCAAGTCTTTTGACATCGACATTGCGAGGTCTTGCATTGGCATGATATACTCACTGCCCATACCCACCCGTGGAGCCACCTCGTCCTGCACCATCCACTTCTTCGTTAAAAAGATGTTTTCCGGACCATAGAGACGGGCGAACTCCATTTCCGCGAGCACTGGCTGCCCGACCGTTAATAACCACGCCGGACTTTCCACTAAGACGAACGGTGCCAGCACCAAGAATAAGAACGCGAGCACGGTTGGAAAGGCTGCGATGTACCGCCAACCGGAACTTGTGCTAGCAAAGAAGAACGTGATCGCAACTAAAAGATGGCCGAGCGTAATGGATATCTGGAAACACACCCCCAACTTGCTCCGAAGATGCGGTGGACAAATTTCGCCAATGAATCCGGGGATTACAGCGGTCGAGCCGCCCGCTGCGATGCCTGCAAAGACTCGTCCAATAGTGAAAATTGTGATAGTACTCGAAGTTGCCTGCACAAGTGCTCCTACAATCATGAAGATGCAGTTCGCCATCATAGTTGGTTTGCGTCCAAACTTATTCGAGACGCGTCCGGTCAAGAGACTGCCAATCATACCCCCAACGATCCAGGAACTGACTGCAACTGTCCACTCTGTCTTCGTATGACCGGGGAACATGAGGCAAGTGCCGGGTGCGACTGGTCTCGCATTGCAGTCAACCTCGTTGTTGAAGATCGAATTGTTCATTTGAGAGGTAGACCAGCCGAATTGCACCGCTTGCAGTACCACGACGAGGATATTTGCATACAGCCTTCGACTTGGTGGGACCATCAGCCCATTTTGTTTCGGTGCTTCTACATCCACAGGCGTCGGGGCGATCCAAACGTGACTAGTAGTGCTCCTTGTCGGAGTGAATTCCATCTGTAAAAGCAATAATAGCCTGTATACACGTGATCGTTCAGAAGCCTGGAGCACTCACTAGTGGACTCTGCTGGACGAAATGTCAGCGTGGCGTTATCAACGCAATTGTCAAAGTGGGATTCGATTGCGTACTAGATGATCGCGAGATCGTGCCTCAGAGTTGCGGGTGAGACGATAGCTACATTACTTGAACCAGGCGGTAGACCGTTGGTCAGGTATTTAGTTTCAGTGCAACGTAAATCCGTGTGCACGTGCCATGATTTTTCCGAAACAACTGCATCGTGAGAACTGAAAAGCAGGCAGCTGAACCGCACGCAAGTAGCTCTTACACTGGTACTAATTCCTGTGGCCTTTCAGTTCAATCTCTCTTGAAGTTGGGTAGCGTCACAACAAACGAACGAGCCGAAGTATTGCCATCTGGCGTTGCTTGGATAAACGCAGACCGACTCAAAGCTTACAACTGAATACGGAGTCACGTGCGGATCCGTTAATAATGGCTCCGTTGCGGCATCAAGTAAAGCGATGGCTTGAAGAGCACCATTCGGTAAAATGGTCGTTTGAAGTCAGAAAGCTGGAGCTTGATACTGTCGCATGTATAGAGTCGACTTTGAACTTATTCTCGTCTCCGACAGACGAAAACGTTCAAAACAGCTGCACTGTCATGTAACGCCATCTGCCAATATCACGTCGTGTAGAAACAACTGAATACCTAAAACTGGACCGTTCGACTTACTCGCGAAGCATGCTGATTCATTTGGCACTTTTAAAAAGTATAGGGGTAATCGTTCATGCGGCT
Organism: Peronospora matthiolae; assembly: GCA_921007115.2. Classification (NCBI taxonomy): domain Eukaryota; phylum Oomycota; class Peronosporomycetes; order Peronosporales; family Peronosporaceae; genus Peronospora; species Peronospora matthiolae. The sequence goes on along the minus strand of CAKLBY020000107.1, from coordinate 147,681 downwards.
TGGTTGATCTATTCCAATACAGGCAGTGAGCGACTCAAGTAGGGTCGATTTCAGGCATGTGGTGCCGATCGATTTGCACCGTCAACGTCCGAGAGGTATCTAAGCATCATTGATTCGGTTTGAGAGCATGATCGAGCAAGTAGCGATGGATATAAAGGTGCAGGAATGCATCCATACCCCAACAAAGCTATGAGATTCGTTCTTTGGTCCAAGATGACGTGATGAGGAGCACGAGTTTCATTACAGGGCTGGTGGATGAACGCTAGCCTTCCGTCTTCACATTGGAAAGAGAGCTTTTTTTTGACGGATAAATGCTGAGCAAGTTTGGGCATACGTGTGGGAATGGGCGCAAATAGAGATTGTAGACCGTACATTACGTGCAGGACAAGCCGGTTGTATTTACGGATGGTAAACCCAGCTATGCTGGCAACTACTTTCCAGTTGCTTTGGCATCAAACAATGAAGTCAAGCGTCGCTGCCAGCTTACATCCTTCAACGAACGATTTGTACCACTTTCTCACTCGTTCTTGTTGAGAATATGCCGCTTCGTGCAGTCGTTTCATGTTGGGTTCATGGTGATGATTTCTGTGTCAGGGTGTTTCATGGTGGTTATTACGGAAGAAGGTTATGGATCGCGGTTACATGATGAGATCACAGGATGTCGTTACATTAAGGCTTAGACTTAGCTAAGGGTAGTGAACTAAGGACCTTAAATATATTCACTTCGGCTTTTACATCCAACTACCCCAACAGGTTAACAGCCGCAACTCGGACAGCGGCGTCAAGACCAAGAACGCCTCGCCTCGCACATGATGAGTACCAAGCGCGCCGAAGTCCTCCTAGGAAGTGGAAATTATTTCCATTGGGAGTTCAATATGAGGATGTCGCTCGCCAGAAAAGGACTGCTGGCGCACGTGGAGGTGGTCAAGGCGGAGAGTGAGATAACGGAAGCTTGGTTGGTAAATGACGCAAAGGCTCTCGGCATCATCGCGCAGGGTGTGGAACTACAACACCAGACAAAGATCCGTTCGTCGACGCGTGCTATCCAAGCGTGGGTAACACTTAGGGAGTTCTACAATCGCACTACACTCCACAATCGGGTCACGATGACACGGCGCCTCCACGAATTCAAGATGGATGCTGGAACGGCCATGGCAAAGCATTTGGACGCTTTTGACGAGCTCGTTGTCGGTCTTCAGACGCTTGGAGAGCCCGTCGACGAGGCACGGCAGCTAGTAGTGCTGCTGAGCAGCCTTCCAGCCGAATACGAGCTGATATCGTCGATCATCGAGAACGTCAAGGACATCACGCTCATCGAGGTGAAAGAGAAGCTGTTGAAGGAGTGTGAACGGTTGGAGAAGAAAGACACGACTTCGGAACGAGCATTTAAGGTCAACGCTGGACGTTTCAAGGGCAACAAGAGGAGTGGTCGCAAGTGGAGCGATCAGAAGAAGAACTCTAGTGGTTTCCAAGGCAAGTGTTTCAAGTGCAACAAAGTTGGGCAAATGAAGCGGGACTGTCAAGAGGGAACAACAGACGGCGATGCGGTATTTGTTGTGAGCACAGAACGTGTAAACGGATGGTTGATCGACAGCGGCGAGACCGCCCACATGACCCCGCACCGTTCCGATCTGTTCGAGTATGAGAACGTGAATGGTGGCATCGAAGTGACAATCGCTGACGGAAAGAAGCTGCAGGTCACTGGACGTGGTACGGTACGCTTGCTTGGACTGGACGGTAAACGGATTAAGATGGTTGAAGTTCTTCACATACCGGGCCTCGATCGGCGTCTGTTGTCAGTGGGGAAGCTCGCGGATCGTGGACTGAACGTGGAGTTTCAGCGTTCCTCATGTGTTATATGGGGAGCGGCTAGCGCAATAGCGAAGGGTAAGAAGGTCGGCAAGGCTTACATGTTAGACTGTGAACAAGAAGAAGCTCGGTTCGTCCAGTACGCCGGGGCTGACAGCAAGTGGGAGCTTTGGCACGCTCGCATGGGGCATCCCAACCAGGATGCTCTGGATAAGACAAGGCATGCCACGAACGGTATTCCGGCTGTTGGTCAACCGCCCCAGTCTTTGTGCGGCGGATGCATGAAGGGGAAGCAAACGGTGGCTAAATTTCCGCATTGTTCCAGCTCGAAGACGTCGCGCGTTCTTGAGCTCGTCCACACGGATATGATGGGACCAATGAATAATCCTTCGAAAGGTGGTGCCAAGTATGTCCTGACGTTCGTGGACGACTACTCGCGCTACGTTGTGGCCTATTTCTTGAAAAAGAAGAGCGAGGTGGCCATTAAGCTTAGAGAGTTCATGACTTTCTATGAGAATCAATGGGGAGAGCGCATGAAGTGTTTACGATCGGATAACGGAACGGAGTTTATCAACCAAGAGATGACGAAGATATGTATGCTGAACGGTATCGTGCACCAACGAACTGTCCCGTATAGCCCTCAGCAGAATGGAGTGGCAGAACGGATGAACCGAACTATCATGGAGAGATCTCGAAGTATGCTATACTACAAGGGCGTTCCAATGGAGTGGTGGGCTGAAGCAGTTAGTACTGCGGTATATCTAATCAACCGTTCCACGAACACGCACAACGCAACCGTAACACCGTTTGAGCTAGGTTTCAAAGTGAAATCTACGCTAGATCACCTACGCGTATTTGGTTCTCGCGGGTACGCTCACATTGACGAAGCGAAGAGGACGAAGCTTGAACCTAAGAGCTTTAGATGTCTGCTGCTCGGATACCCAGAAAACGTCAAGGGTTACCGTGTCTATGACTTGGACGCTTCCAAGGTCAAAGTTTCTCGCTCGGTGAAATTGGACGAGCGTGAGGTAGATGGTATTTACGATACACTACCTGCTCAGATCGAAACAGTTATTCATGTTAGCACAGACGCCGATGATGAAGTCACGCTCGCACCAGTGGAACTTCAACCCGTCGAAGCGTAACCCATGGAAGGCGTTGAGAACGAAGCACCGGATGTAGAGATGGAGAGCATGCAACCGATACAGGACGCTATACCGCCGCTGCTGATGCCACAAGAACGGTCAGCTCCCACTGGATTTGAGTTGGAACCGTACCGTGGACCACCGACTATCTTCGAGGACGATCAAGTGGTGTTCCATACCCCTAGAGACCGTTTTAGAAGTTCCCGGGAACCAGTCTTCCTTCTTGAAGAGGGAACGGACGCAGAGGAAGAACGGAAGTCGGAAGGAAGAGATGGACCGTCCTATCCGAAGCGTGCCAGGATCGATGAAGACGGCCTTATTGCTGAAGCCGTCCTCGCGTACGCAGCAAGCATTGACACAGTGGATCTTCCTACAACATACGCTCAGGCAATTGCCAGTGAAGATTCAACACAGTGGCGTGAAGCCATGGATGCTGAACTGCTCTCTCATAAACGGAACGATACCTGGACATTAGTTCCACGAGGAACGGCCATCCGTACCATTGGGTGCAGATGGGTGTTCGCCAAGAAGCGTGACCAGAACGGTCGCGTGGTGCTCTTCAAATCGCGGTTGGTGGTGAAGGATTTCAAGCAGAAGTACGGAGTGGATTTTTTTGAAACGTACTCTCTTGTGGCGAACATGAACTCGATTCGAGTTGTGCTCTCAGTCTGCGCTGCTTTCGCGTACCAGATGGAACAGTTGGACGCTGACACAGCGTTCCTCAACAGTGAGTTGGAGGACCGTGTCTACATGGAGGTACCAATTGGCGTTGAGAACGCTCAGAACTATGTGTGCCAGCTGAACAAGGCCATCTATGGACTGAAGCAAGCTGCAAGTGCCTGGAAAAAGACCATTCATCGGGTATTTCTTGGGTACGGATTCAAGAGCTGTGGTGCGGACCAGTGCGTCTATGTCAAGCGTTCCAAGAGCAATTTCATTTACGTCTGTCTTTACGTAGATGATATGATCATTGCGGCGAAGACTAGTGATGAAATTGATGACGTGAAAAACGCACTCAAGAGTGTCTTTAAGATGAAGGAGTTTGGACCGGCGAAATTTATCCTGGGAATGGAGATCGACCATAACATGACTGCTGGAACGCTTATGATTAAGCAAACGCGATACATCGATGATGTGGCGAAACGGTTCGGGCAAGAGAACGCTAAGTCGGTTGACAACCCGTGTGCAACTGGTCTTAAGTTGTCAAAGTCGCAATCGCCAGCAACGGATGAAGAGCGAAGAAAGATGCAATCGAGACCGTACCGCTCCTTAATTGGATGCCTACTGTATATCACGACGTGTACTCGCCCGGACATTTCATTCGTGGTAACGCAACTTTCTCGTTTCCTGGAGAATCCCGGGGCGCAGCATTGGAACGCTGCTATACGTGTTCTACGCTACTTAAAGACGACTCGCCAGCACGGGATCATCTACAAAGGTGGTACTGGCAGCTTCACAGCTGAAGCCTACTCGGATGCGGACTGGGGTTCCAACCTCGACGACAGGCGTTCTGTCTCGGGGGTTATGATCATGATTGGGAACGCTCCGGTGGTGTTCAAATCTAAGTTCCAACGAACGGTTGCCCTCAGCTCAGCGGAAGCTGAGTATATGGCTTTAAGCCTATGCGTTCAGGAAGTGCTATGGACGCGTGCGATAATGACGGACATGGGAATGGTACAAATGAACGCTACCCAGATATGGGAGGACAATCAAGGAGCGATTGCTTTGGCCCAAAACGCTGGTTATCATGCTCGGACCAAGCATGTGGACATCCGTCATCACTTCATCAGAGAGACGATCGAAGACGGGACGGTTGCGGTAGCGTATGTGGACACCAAACATCAATTGGCCGACATACTGACCAAGGCGCTAGGATCCAAGATGTAACGGGGTGAATCGTTACATAACAATTTATAAGAAATTGTTAATAGAATATAACTATAAGAGTTATATTCTCAGAATATTGTCATAAGGACAATATTCTGTAGCACTTCCAAGTAGTTCCTAATTGGTTGATATAGGCCATTATATCAACCAACGAAGACGCGCCACGACAGACGCACGCAATGAGTGGTGAGCAGATAACTGATTTACACATTTGTATTTAGACATAGTTAGATGAAGATAAATAGTGATTTATTGCAGACATTAACTATTATAAATACAGTTCTACTTTTTACTCTAACCGAGTACTCGCTTCTTCTTACCGTCTTCCTCTGCACGTACGAGTGTACGTGAAGTTACGAGGCACCGCCTTATTCTGTTATCAGAATAAGTAGCTTGTACTGTCACCAGTACAAGCTTCAGGGTGCCCCGTTACACCTGGTAGCACTTCGTAGTCCGTCCAAGGACCGCGTTCACATCCAACATGAATATGTTGGATGATGAAGATGACCAAAGCTTTCACGCTACGCGTGACGGCTACTCCCATTTGAGCGATGTCGAATGGGATGCGGTTGAACGAATGGGTTCGACCATGGGCATCCATGCTGTTAGCGTCATGCTAGAGGCTCTCAATAGAGATGCCCAACATGCTACTATCGCCAAGTTCATTCAAAATGAACTTGACGCAGAACGCGAGAAAGTAGCCTTGCTTCACCAACAAGGTTCTCAACAAGCAGAGTTGTTGAGAGAACAAGGTGCTCAACAGTTTGAACTGTTGAGACAGCAGCAGGCTGCTGCTGGCGGGTCGATGCACTCGCGTCGGCCCGAGACTTTGAAGATTGACATCTCAAAGTATAGAGGGGTCGAAGAAGACTCCCTCTTGAGATGGTTCGTCGAATTGGATGACGCCATAAGGGCGCGTCGCATCGACGACGGGGATATGCAAGTTGCATTTGCCCAGTCAAATCTGGCAGGACGTGCCAAGACTTGGGCACTGGGGCTCAAGCTGCACGACCCATACGCGTTTGGGTCGTTGGAAGTCTTCAAGTCGCGGCTCAGACAAACGTTTGAACCGCCTAGAGCTGAGTTCAGAGCTCGAACCGAACTCTTGAAGCTCAAGCAGGGTAAGCGTGATGTGCACGCTTACGCTCAACATATACGACATCTCACGAGTTGTATAAGTTCCAATCCGGTGGATGAACACACGTTGGTTTCGGTGTTCATGCAGGGTCTTGCGGATGGTCCCGTCAAGACTCACCTGTTCCGGCTTGAACTAGATTCACTAGAACAAGCCATTTCAATTGCGGAGCAGGAAGACTTCAGTCTGAGACAGGCTCGCGCCAGCTCGACATCATATCGTCAACCGAGACGATATGACAACGGAGGTCCAGAGCCGATGGAACTCTGTTATGTAGAGAGCGAGAAGGCTCGCTCTACAGGCTACAAGAAGTTGCAGAGATGCAACAGATGTCAAAAGACAGGACACTACGCTTACGAGTGTAGTGCCCCTCGTCCAGTGTCTCGCGACACTGGGCGTAGTGACCGTCCACCCATGAGAAAGGGGCAGGGACGAGGGTCCGCAGTTGGTGCAAAGACGCAACAACGGGATGGACCGTCAAAAAACGGACAGGATCAGTAGGTGCGGAGCACCCTACTGATCCAGCAACGTCAAGAGAATTTGTAGGCCTCTTGATGAAGGTTGCTCCCAACACACAGACATTGTGCGTTGCTGCTCTAGGTAATGAGATCTCACTCATTACCTTGAAACTCGAAGTGACGAATAAGTTGTCCCTTCGAGCTCTAGTCGATTGTGGGGCGTCCAACAATTTTGTGCGACGCCAATCGCTAGAAGATGGTCACTTTAAATTCAGTGAATGTGACACACCTCCTACGAGGATGACGGTACGTCTTGCGACAGGCGCATCCGTAACCGTCATGAAGCGTATAGTGAAGATCCACTATACGCTAGAAGATACCCAATACGACGATGACTTTATCGTATTGGATTTGGATGACAAATTTGATGTCATCCTTGGAATACCGTGGCTCAGAAGGTACGAACCACGGGTAAACTGGCAACATCGAACAGTAACAATGCCTGCCGCTTGTTCATCAGATGGCCATCTGATGAACGTTTTGGAGCGTCCACAAGCGTGTGGATGTACTACGAGTGAGTGCGATGGCCTCACTTGTGGTACGGTCGTTAGTACGACTGCACAAAACCTTAGTGTACCAAACGGTTACACTTCGGAGCAAAGTTCCGGCGGCTGTGAGGAAACACAGGCTGCGCCGAAGGTCCACCACTCGAATAAGTCGGGTGGACTGGGACAAAGATGTATCCCTAGAGGGGAACATCTAGAAGAGAAACAATCGATCGCTCAGGTTAAGCGAAACGATAATCCTAGATCGACTGGAGAGTCTTTCGTAGAGGATCTCGCTGTGGTTGCGCAACCCCAGCTAGAGGAAGTAAAGGGAATAAGTCCCAAGATTACAAATACGGCGGAAATAAGTTCCCCGAAACCCGCGGGAATAAGTCCCCGGGAAGACGAAGGAATAAGTCCTTCGAAGCCTGAGGGAATAAGCCCCCAGGAAATGACAGAGACATTGAATGTCATAGTCAATAACGGATCATGTGTAGGCGCTTATACACTTGATCTGATTGCGCCTCCGAAGTTAACTTCGGAGATCACTCAGTTGCCAACGCTCGAACATAAAAGGTTCTTGCGTGATCTGCGTAGTGGCAAAGTCAAGCAGATCTGCATACTCGTCGCTGACGACGAGTATGTAACCGACATAAGGTCAGCAACAGTGTTTACTGAGAACGAGAGAGTTCTCAGTAGTTCATCTATGGACGAGAGTGTCCTAGATGAAAAGACACGAATTGAGCGATATGAGTCCCAATCATGGGAATCGCTCAAGGAAAACCCTCTCTATGAGGATTTGGTTGAATTCAAGGATGTATTCCCTGAAACTGTTCCGTGCGAATTACCGAAGGATAAAGGTATTCGACACGAAGTCGAGCTTAAACCAGGCTCGAAGTACTGTGTCATGAAGCAGTGGCCACTGCCTCGTGAACAAGTACTTGCGATCGACAAGTTCTTTGCCGATCGTTTAGCAGCGGGCCATGTGAGGGAATCAACTTCCCCACATAGCTCTCCGACCTTCTGTGTGCGAAAAGCAACAGGAGGGTGGCGGATAGTGCACGCGTTTAACAAATTGAACGCTGCAACGGTACCGGCTCAGACGCCGATACCGAGGAAGGACGTAATCATTGATGGTATGTCAAAGAGTACCATCTTTTCGTCCATGGATTTGATGGATGGCTTCTATCAAATCCTAATGCGGGAACGGGATATACCCTATACCGCAGTTAGCACGCCTAGCGGCATGCTCTGGGAATGGCTAGTAATGCCACAAGGGCTCAGTAATGCCCCTGCCACGTTCAACAGGTGTGTATCACATCTGTTGAGGCCAGTACGAGAATTCGCGCCGAGTTATTTCGATGACGTATTCATCCATAGTCGAGCTATGGATGGAAAGTCGGACGTTGAGGTTCACAAGTACCACGTCCGACAAGTTCTTACAATCATGCGAAAGCATCAATTGTATGCAAACCTCAAGAAGTGTATATTTGCAGCAAGCGAAATACCACTTCTTGGGTGCATCGTTGGTAAGAACGGTGTACGTCCTGATCCCGAAAAGATCAAGGCGATCACCGACTGGCCTGTGCCGGTCGATGTCAAAGGTCTTCGAAAATTCCTTGGGCTAGCGGCGTATTTGCATAAGTATTCACGCAATTACGCCGAGATGACTGTGCACCTCTCTCGTTTGTTGAAAAAGAACGAGAGGTGGTTATGGAACGCTGAATGTCAACGCTCCTTTGAGGGTATCAAGCAGAGCTTGATACAATCCCCAGTCCTAGCAATAGCCGATCAGGACAGGCCATTTCATGTGGTCTGTGATGCCAGCGATTTCGCAATCGGCTGTGCATTAATGCAGTACGACCTTGAAGGCGTTGAACGCGTCGTCTGCTATCAGTCGCGTCAGCTGCAACCAGCTGAGCGGAACTATCCAGTGCATGACAAGGAACTCCTTGCCATGAAGTATGCACTCGCTAAGTTCAGAGTCTATCTATTAGGAGATAGACCCTTCGTTGTTTACACTGACCATGCGTCCTTACGCACGGCAGTGAACAGCCCGCACCTTTCACAACGAATGGCGCGGTGGTTGTCATTCTTTGCAGAATACAACTTTACGGTCGAGTACAAATCAGGACGACTTAATGTCGTCGCTGATGCACTCTCACGTCGTCCCGACTTTGAAACAGTCGCGAAACCCAACAGTGAGACAGTCACTGTTGCGGTTATGACGTCCTCAGTTCCATCTACAACGTTGTATGATGATGTGAGGCGGGCATACGCCCAAGATGGTGAGATAGTGAAGTTGTTGTCACATCTCTCCCAACCATCTCGAGAATCGTTGAAACGATTGTCGTCTGCGTATCGATCTGCATCAGATCGATACACTACTCGTAACGGTTTACTGTATTATACAGCCGTTTCTGGTGACACACCACGTGTTGTCATTCCAGATGATACTGATCTGCGTTTGCGGATCATGTTCGAGTATCACGATGCTCCTATAGGAGGACATCGTGGCCGAGAGAAAACATATCTCACGGTAAGTCGAGACTTTTACTGGCCCCGCCAGTATCAGTTTGTGCGAAAGTATGTTCGCGCATGCGAAGTCTGCCAACGAGTGAAGTCAAGTCCTTCACTGCGTGCACCTTTACAGCCTCTACCGGTTCCGGCTGAGTGCTGGGAATCCATCTCAATGGATTTCGTCTTCGGGTTACCCAAAGACGCACGCGGCAATACGGGTATTCTCGTATTTGTTGACAGATTCAGCAAAATGGTACACCTTGTGGCTGTACCAGAGACAATCACGGCAAGTGGCTGTGCTTGTGTCTTTATTGACACCATCTTCCGACTTCATGGGTTGCCCCGTGAACTCGTATCAGACAGAGATCCACGATTCACTGCTGATTTCTGGCGTTCCGTGTTCAAATCACTCGGAACGCGCTTGAAGATGTCAACATCTGATCATCCAGAGTCAGATGGTCAGACGGAACGTGCCAACCGTGTCCTTGAAGAGATACTTCGAGGATACGTACACTCCTTTAAGAGTTGGAGTGAGTTTTTGCCAATGGTAGAGTTTGCCATCAACAACTCGGTGCATGCGTCCACGACACATACACCGTTTTACGTGAATGGCTTGCGCCATCCGCGTGTACCCACCTTACTAGAGTGTAACTCTGGTTTAAGGGGGGAGGGACTCGCGCGAGCAAAAACCGATTTGGTTCACGCTCATCACGCTCTGACGAAGAAGTCATTGCGTTTGATGCCGATATCGATAACATCGATATCGAAGAAGATGATGCCAGTGAGAGTGCGGAAGCCCTCACTGAAGACAATGATGACAGTGAGAGTGCGGAAGCCCTCACTGAAGAAAAGGTTGTTGTTGCTGCAGTGCGCTCACAGCACACTGAAGCTAACGAGTCATCAGATGAGTTCATACTGGCTCGTGAAACGGTAGTCCGTTTTGTGCAAGACTCCATCGCCGAAGCGGTGGATAAGCAAAAGCAAAACGCTGACAAGAATGGAAGGGCAAACACTCTTTTATTTAATAAAGGTGACTTAGTCCTACTGTCTACGGTTAATCTACCAAAACATGTAGTGACTAACTTGGGTAGCAGTAAACTACTACCCAAGTACATTGGCCCATTTCGTGTATTGCACCGCCTAGGCAATGCATACACGATCGAGTTACCACGTAAGATGCGAACGCATCCCACGTTTTACGTTGGTCGGCTCAAGCCGTACCATCAGTACGCTGCTTCTTCCGATGAAGAACGCCCTTGCGCTCAAGCATCTCGCAGAGAGCCTTGTGCTCCCGATGGTGGGCATCAACAAGGGTCTGAAGAGCAGTTATCTCAGCCCGAGACCGATCAACAATCCCACGAGCTACCCTTAGCTCGTCACGAAGAGATGTCAGAGATCTCTCGTTCTCAAGCTGAGCAAAGGCAAACTCAGCTCGATGCTTCGAGGCAGTGTCCACCATCTGGAGACGCCTATTCCGCTCATGCTCGAGATCGTCGCGTAACCCTTGCGTTACGCGATCAAAGAAGCTCTCGGGAACACACCGATCCACATGATCGTGTGGAGAGCGTCTTTCCTCCTCCTCCACCTCCATTAGAGGACTCTCGCGGTGGCCAGCGCTATCTAGTTGAGCAGCTGTTGAACCACCGCGACGTGAACGGACGTCGGACGAGTTACCTCGTCCGGTGGCGCGGCTATCCCACGTCCTGGGGTTCTTGGGAGCCCCGCTCCCAATTGATGGTTGACGTACTGGGTCTGGTCGAGCAGTACGACGCGGCACATCCTGTGCCGCAGAAGGACCGCCGGAGAAAGTCTTCCCGGCACGGTCGTAAAGGGATTTCAGGTTGTCAATCCCTTCGTACATCTCAGTAGAGACACGTACGCGCCACCACGGGCTGGTAAGGAGGTAAGCCTCCTTAGGTGCTCGTGCAGAGTTGTTCACACAACATGGGCACGAGTCTCCCCAAGAGAGGCAGGGTAATCCTTTCTCCCTTGACAGACGATGCAGCTTGTAGCGTGCACCTGTGGGGGTTCGCTTTTCAAACTTATCACGAGCTTTGATAAGTTTGTCGTTCCAAGCGTCACGACCTACATCCTCGAGGTTATGGATGTAGGCGTTCCACGCCTGAAGTAGTGAGGGACCATCACGTTTGTGATTCCCACTGTACCATCGATGTCTGAAGAAAGCATCGATGAAGAACTCATGTTCAGCGCGATAGTCTTTCGCGCTGGGGTCAAGGTGATGGATCCTTGACGAATCGAACAATCGTGTTCGATAACGATCACTCGTCGTCGCCGACAAGTGATCCATGACGGATTTTGGAGGCATCCATGCCTTCTTTTCTGGAGCGAGACGCAACACATTGCGGTCCCGCTCTTCCTGCGACGTGCCGACAGAAGTACTGGCACCTCGCTGTGAAGTGGTGTCCATTGGAGAAACGACACCACTATTAGCGCCCGAGTCTCGCGACCTCGAGCGCCTTCGCTTCGGCGATGGTTCATCTGACTCATCAGATGAACCAAAGATGCTGCGACGCAAAGCATCGTCCATGCCACGCTTGGCAGGCGGCTTGGATTCAATTGCCGTCGATACGGATCCGTCATCCGTATCAGGAGAGTACGAGACACCGAGCTCGTACTCTGTGAAGACACGAGTGTCTTCATGACCAGCGCCTGCATCACCAGGTGATACAGGCTGAGTCGATTCAGCAACCGATGGGATATCAGTTGCTGTAGTTTCTGCTTCGGCGTCCGCACAGAGACGTGCAGACGCGCTCTCGGCGGCCTTGCTCGCGCATCGCATGGGCTTGTTTACCATGCGATGAGATGTTGGAAAGTGGACGCGGACCAACAAGTGCAAACCCCGTCCCAAATGATTTGGGACGAGTATCCATTTAGTCAATCAGTCACTAAAGTGACTGATGGTTAAGGGGGGTGATGTAACGGGGTGAATCGTTACATAACAATTTATAAGAAATTGTTAATAGAATATAACTATAAGAGTTATATTCTCAGAATATTGTCATAAGGACAATATTCTGTAGCACTTCCAAGTAGTTCCTAATTGGTTGATATAGGCCATTATATCAACCAACGAAGACGCGCCACGACAGACGCACGCAATGAGTGGTGAGCAGATAACTGATTTACACATTTGTATTTAGACATAGTTAGATGAAGATAAATAGTGATTTATTGCAGACATTAACTATTATAAATACAGTTCTACTTTTTACTCTAACCGAGTACTCGCTTCTTCTTACCGTCTTCCTCTGCACGTACGAGTGTACGTGAAGTTACGAGGCACCGCCTTATTCTGTTATCAGAATAAGTAGCTTGTACTGTCACCAGTACAAGCTTCAGGGTGCCCCGTTACACAAGACGTTCAAGTTCCTGCGCGATGCAAACAGTATCCAGTGCAAAGAAACCAAGCAGTAGCGGCGAGTGGGAGTGTTGAGAATACGCCGCTTCGTGCAGTCGTTTCATGTTGGGTTCATGGTGATGATTTCTGTGTCAGGGTGTTTCATGGTGGTTATTACGGAAGAAGGTTATGGATCGCGGTTACATGATGAGATTACAGGATGTCGTTACATTAAGGCTTAGACTTAGCTAAGGGTAGTGAACTAAGGACCTTAAATATATTCACTTCGGCTTTTACATCCAACTACCCCAACAGTTCTTCTCTGTCTCAAATACAGCCGCACCCTTCGATCGCGGCAGGTGTACGAAACGGTCCTAAAAGTGACATCAATCGTCGATTTGCTCGCCTAGATTTGGTACATGGCTTCGTCGCCCTGCATTCAAGTACTCCGAACTCATCACAATCAAGTCCAACGATCTTTGTATCGCCTTCTGCTCTTAAACAGGCTCCGACGGGTAGGATACCTATCACGACAAGTAAGCCCTCGACCCAAATGCTTTGCTTTGTAGTTACAGTGCACAAGCGGAGCATCGTCGCACTCAAAAGTAGCAATGAAAGCGAGAGTTTGGAGAAAAGGAACAAGTCCGGCAGGCCCCAGTCTATAGATTGGCTCATCAAAGCTGAATTTGAGTTGAATCTGAAAAATGTACGATCCATTCTCCTCTTACTCCGATCGACAGACCGATTGTAGCAGTAGCACCATGTACCTCAGTCTTGCTTTTGCCAATCGTGGATAGACGTTGTCTTTTAACAGCTCACATAAGTAGGACCTGTTCAATTGCTTTGAATCAGTTGAAAGACCGAGCTATGACTTACCACTCGTGATGTTTCTATACCTTGCACTTTTTAGAGACCGCTGTGATCAAGACTTTCTTTGTCACTTGTAGTTTGCTGCTTATCACTGCTCCCTCTCGTGTTATCCTGCAAACATCAACGACAAGACACAACTGAGATCGTGAGCACTAGCTCAGTTAATCGAGCAGATTGGTTCTGATAGCCGCGTTCGGAGACAAGTGTGTCAGCTGACTCGTGCATGGTGGATGTGGCACATCTGAACGATTTCGTTGAGCTCGTGAGAAGCAAAAATAAGCTCGATGCGCAGGTGGCTAGAGTCATCCATCACGAATGTGTTGACTTCTACTTACATCTGAAGATGCCCCGCCGTTAGAAAACTTTGTACAGCCAAGAGTATCATAGTCACCTAATTCCAGACGTTATGGCAGCAAGTCGATGGTGGCCCCTCAAACTTCAAGTCATCGTGGTTGTCACGAAAGAGACCGTGGTAGTACAGACATGTACCTGCTTGGTCAGAACGCGATCGAATTACCAGTTACAAGGCCGCCCGGCTTTCAGATCACAGAAGTCTCCGGCGAAGCGTAACTGAAATCTCAACTTCCAATGCGCATAACGTTTGACCCTAATCGGGCATGCCTGACTGTCTGTAAAGGAGCCCGATGACAAAACAAAATTCCGAGAACCGTATGGGGAACGGTACGACGCATCCCCACTCGTTACTTCGTGTCGACAACTAAACAACAAATACTGACCACCCTCTAGCCAACATAGGGTAGAACTTCGTGCGAGTAGCGTCGATTTAGAGTACGACGACGGTGCAGCCTTCAACCGTGCCAATACGACGATTTGACGGGATGCCCGCCTGACCAGACTTGTCGTGAAAAGAAACCGTCGAGGCGGGCGTATGTATTGTAGCTTCTACTGACGACGTGACGTCTTGATTGACTAGAATCATCTGCGTTAGTAAAACAAGCAGCACACAGGACAAAGCGAAGTGTTGGGCAGGGATTGGCATGCCAACGCGAGACCTCACAAAGCCAATGTCGAAAGGCAAAAACAAACCACGCAGTTTCACCGAACTGTTCTTGCTAGCTCTCATAGTAGCCATTCGTGTGTCCGGGGCGCAGCATCTAAGGGGTGTCAGTGCTGTTTCCTTCTCTCAGCCATGTTGACTCAGGCAAGTACGATTCTACGGCGGTCGCATCGCTGTGTTGTCAGTCAATTTTGTGATCGCCCTGCTGAACGAACTTGTTTTGCATATTCTAGGCGACAATGCTTGGCATTTTGCGAGATTCGTATACAGTCGAGCGCGGCAAATCTACACTGCCACTTGCGTCAAATTCTTGCAGCCACTTGTCACCTCATTCGTAAGCCTTGTGCTACCACATCAAGTCCAACGAAACGTTTTCCATTAAGCGG
The DNA here is from genome assembly GCA_921007115.2 of Peronospora matthiolae. Lineage (NCBI taxonomy): Eukaryota > Oomycota > Peronosporomycetes > Peronosporales > Peronosporaceae > Peronospora > Peronospora matthiolae. The sequence goes on along the minus strand of CAKLBY020000107.1, from coordinate 132,550 downwards.
TTTTTTAGAAGTCTCTGACTCTTGATGCGGACGTGGATGGCTCATTTTGTCTTACCAAGAAAACGTACAGACTTGTAAACTGCTTGACGTGCCTTGGAGCTGCTTGTTTAGTCCTTTAATTTGGACTGATAGTTCTGCGACTTTTAAACAGTTTCGACCCAGTCCTGGCAAGTACATCTTTTACAGCACAACAACAGTGCTGTTCCTCTCTTTATCCGCATTAAGCATGTCTCGGACGGCAAGTCGACTTTACGTGAGCTCGTCTGGCAATGGAAATAGATGAAAAGTTGAACCAATGGCCCGCAACAGTCGACAGCAGTCAATTGCTGGTGTTGGCATCCTAAGGTTAGGAGTTGAACTGTCCAGACCCACCTGTTGTTTCGGTCACAGCAGTGCATAGCTTGTCGTTCAGTGTGATTTTTAGAAACGTGCTGCCATCGAAACGAAACATTCCTCAATCTCCTTTGATGACGCGCTATTGTGATTTTAGCACAGAACACCAGGTACATAATGTTGGCACCCATCAGTCGTGTCTGGTCTGAGCTAAATACTGTCGACGAAAACGGACAGATGTCGAGTCTTGCCTGATGGTGCGAGAATTCCGCTGGGAGCTCACGCTTGCCTTGGGTACAAGAAAGAATCACGTTTTGGAGGTGAGCTGCGTTCTATCGCGAGATGAGTGAAACGCATGGCGTTCACTCAGACATTGCACGCGGTAATCCGATAGTAGGAACTCGCTATCGCAAACGGCTGCCGCGCAAACAAGCATTACTCTAGATACAGCTTCTGTAGTCGACGCCACAATGCTCGAATAACATATGCTCGTCCTATTGTGAATCGCGTATTTGTTTATTAGAGCCTTCACCAAATGTCGTCGGCCGCGGACTGCAATATTTCGAGCTGGGCATGGACTTGAGCAGTTCCGACATCTTCAATAAGGAGTAACTCTGCCGTTATTTAACAGTTGAATATATGAGATATGACCATCATATACAAGTGCCGCATCTTGATCGGCGTACAATTGTTGGGTTTTATTTTGTTTTTGATCGGAGTCCTACTTCCAAACTTTGTGCACATTGTCATCTGAAAAACAAACTTTATGTAGACGACAGTACTAAATGAGTAGTCAGTCTTTCAATGCCCAAATCTACATACGCAGGCTCTGACCACGTTTAAATAGGTTACATATCTTTCATAGCACCTGTAAAACCGCGTTTAACTACGAAAACAGAATTTGTTGTTTTTATGTAATCATAAAAGCGACAAATACTCGCAAGAGACTCGAATCAGAAAAAAGAAAAAACTAAGCATGCACGGACACCCGAGTGCGACTCCGTCAGCAAGCCAGCAACAAACTGCAGCGTCTGCATACTCCAATGCGAATGCCAATCAATCTGTAAACGGCACCAAAGTGGCAGTGGTGGGCGCCGGATTCCTTGGTCGATGTATCGCCATCGATTTGTCGCTCCTCGGCGTGCAGGTGCTCGTGTGTGATACGAAGTCGCAGTCGAGCGAGGGGGTGCGTCGAATATTCATGAGAAGAAGATTTAAAAAGTGCCTTTTTTAATCGTGTGTTATAACGCTTTTACGATGCATTTCAGCTTTCGTCGTTTGCGTACGATCTGTTGCACCCGCTGCTGTACCTGGGTTACGTAACCAAGAGCATGGTGACACAAGCGTGCAGTAACGTCACAATTGTGGCAACAGTAGCCGAGTGCGCTGATGCTTCGATCGTCATTGAAGCGGTAAGTACGTGCTTTTTTGCATTATTGGACCCATGACTGTTTAGTTTTATACGTGACAGCCTTGTAGACTAAAACTATTTCATCACTGAATGTTCACATACTGTGGCTGCAGATCCCTGAAAACTTGGAAGCAAAAGTGCAGCTGTTCAAGTCGCTGGAGCAGCACTGCTCAGCGTCAACGATCTTCGCATCCAGCACGATCGACCTCTCGATCGACTCGATCCAGTACGTTGAGCAAGCAAAAAGCACTCTTTCTACTCATTGCTGACACACACTTTCATGCAATGATGTTTGTTTTTGTTTGATCTAGGATGCAGTTGCAGCATCCAGAGCGGTTTCTAGGCATGCGGTTTTTCTACCCGTGCGTGCTCGTATCTCCTGTGGAGCTCACGACTGGAACCACCACGTCGCAGCATACGATCGATCGCATCGTGACTTTTCTAGAGCTTCTTGAGAAAAATCCGCATCGAGGCCCGACGAAGCGCGTACTGACCACCAACGAGGTCAGCTCGTTTCAGTTTGACACGGCTGTGCGCGGGAGTTTTTACCACGGACTGCTGGAGCCCAAGCGTCACCCGTCTCTGGGTGATATCATCACTCCACACCCAGGACCTCCACTCGATGGACACTACAGCAAAATCCGCGCCAACGACACAACGTCTCTCTAAGTAGAGCGAAAGTGCATGTCCACTGCATCAACAAGTCGTACTTTTTGCAAGCGTGACGTCCCCTCTATTGAATGGTCAGTGATTCACCACCTGCTATACTGACTGCTCATTCGTCATGTCTTTGTACCATGAGGTGCTAGATCCGCTTAAAGGTCGCAGTGCCGTGGCTTCTATAGCGCTTCCGGCTGGCTCTCGTGTCCTCCAAACGTTTGCGACAAGTGCCGTGTCTTCTCCTTCTTCTTGTGGCTCGTGTTTCGTGTCCCAAGTCTCTCTTTCCCGTTGTGCAGGCTGCCGGATAGCTTGCTACTGCTCTCGTCGGTGTCAACAGCTTGATTGGCCTCAACATCGTTGGGAATGTCAAGCCTGGCGCTCGATTCCAGCTGCCCACGCTTCACCCACGTTGTTGCTGGTCACTCGACTCGCTTTCAAGCTGTTTCGGAGCTCTAAGATTACTGAAGAAGCGAGGAATGCAGTGCTGAAGCTGTGTCATCATTTACTCGACCACTCGGGAGAGAAGCGTCAAGTGTTTGACGATATGACGCAGTTGGTGCTGCTGCTTTTGTCACGATACAAAGCGTCTGCGAAGCAGCAGATTCCGAGCTTTGACGAGCTTGAAAACGATCTGAAGACGGAGATCCTGAAGCTGTTTGGACGCGTCAATTGCAACGCTTTCTCGATAGCAAATAGCGTGACAAATGAGTCACTGGGCATCGGACTGTTCCCTGAAGGCGCGTTGTTCAATCATGACTGTGATCCGAATAGTATTGTGAGTTTCAAGGGACGAGAGATGCTCGTGCATGTGGTGAAAGATGTTGCAGCAGGACAAGAGATCACAGTCTCGTACGTGGAGTTGCTACAATCGACACAGGCGAGACGAAGCGAATTGAAAAAGTCGTACTTCTTCGACTGTGAGTGTGCACGGTGTCAAGCAGCCTTAGAGGAGGAAGCGGGCAGTGTGAAGGATGAGTGGTATCTGGATGGCTTGGTGTGCACCCACAAGGAAGGCGGGGTATGTGGAGGTGTTGTCGTGGTGGAAAAGACACTGGATTGTACCGTTGGCTGTGCAGTGTGTAAATTGTGCGGTCGCGAGCGAGATGGAAGGGAGATTGATCGATGTGAGAAGCTGCTGAAGAGCTTTGAAGCGCTCGGTGTTGATTCAGAGCAGCGAAAGTGGGAGGCGTATCAACAAAAGTGGAAACTCGTGACGCAGCAGCTTCAGCTACACCCACGGAATGCCCGCGTAGCTGCAATGGCTCGCGAAATTGGCAACTTTCTGTGTGGAGCGACGTCTTCGGAGTTGCGACGCCTGGCCTTGCCATTCTTTGTAGCAGAGCTGCATGCAGTCGAGTGGTTGCTGCCGAAGACGAAGCTTCCGTCACGAGGGCTCCTGCATTTCCAAATCGGGAAACTGATGTTTGAGGAGGTGGAGTCATTGACTGGTACTTTGTCCCGCGCGGATCAAGTTGACCGACTTGAAAGCGCTGCAAAGCATCTCCACAAGTCTCTATCTATGTAAGCTCATGTCGAATGTGTTGGTGCTTGGAGCAGCTGATGTACTCACGTGATATGCCGTGTGCTTACAGACTGACGTTCGCTTACGGAAGCGATAGTACTGCCGTCCAATCTGCACAGCTGCTCCTCGATGAAATGCAACGCTCATCCCATCAGCTTCTCTAGCTCCGTCTTGCTGTAACGGATGGAAGACCAATCGAGTCATGACTCTGGTCAGCTTGCACGTAAGAAGTCGATTGCAACTTGGTACTGATGGGCTGACATCGTCACGTGGAACATGTTGTCACGCTGTATCAGACCTTATCGACAGCGTTGTTACACTGATCAATGATAGCGTCGTGTCAGCCACCCATTTTTGTGACGGATAAACTGCTGTTTGTATCGAAATAGCCTCGATCATAGTAAGGCGGTGGCACCTGTGAAGATAGTGGCCGACGTATTTGTCAGTGATGACTAGGACTCCGTCCCGCGCAGGACAGGGCGGGATTGGTCTATCCCGCGTCCCATCCCGTTCTGCGCGGATGCTGCGGGATGAGATCATTGAACATATTGCTCTACTTTTATTTCGTAGAGACCAGATCTGTATGCAGTCCACATGATCGCCTCTGTAACGGGGCACCTGTAACGGGGTGGATCGTTACATAACAATTTATAAGAAATTGTTAATAGAATATAACTATAAGAGTTATATTCTCAGAATATTGTCATAAGGACAAATATTCTGTAGCACTTACAAGTAGTTCCTAATTGGTTGATATAGGCCATTATATCAACCAACGAAGACGCGCCACGACAGACGCACGCAATGAGTGGTGAGCAGATAACTGATTTACACATTTGTAGTTAGACATAGTTAGATGAAGATAAATAGTGATTTATTGCAGACATTAACTATTATAAATACGGTTCTACTTTTTACTTTAACCAAGTACTCGCTTCTTCTTACCGTCTTCCTCTGCACGTACGAGTGTACGTGAAGTTACGAGGCACCGCCTTATTCTGTTATCAGAATAAGTAGCTTGTACTGTAACCAGTACAAGCTTCAGGGTGCCCCGTTACACCTGGTAGCACTTCGTAGTCCGTCCAAGGACCACGTTCACATCCAACATGAATATGTTGGATGATGAAGATGACCAAAGCTTTCACGCTACGCGTGACGGCTACTCCCATTTGAGCGATGTCGAATGGGATGCGGTTGAACGAATGGGTTCGACCATGGGCATCCATGCTGTTAGCGTCATGCTAGAGGCTCTCAATAGAGATGCCCAACATGCTACTATCGCCAAGTTCATTCAAAATGAACTTGACGCAGAACGCGAGAAAGTAGCCTTGCTTCACCAACAAGGTTCTCAACAAGCAGAGTTGTTGAGAGAACAGGGTGCTCAACAGTTTGAACTGTTGAGACAGCAGCAGGCTGCTGCTGGCGGGTCGATGCACTCGCGTCGACCCGAGACTTTGAAGATTGACATCTCAAAGTATAGGGGGGTCGAAGAAGACTCCCTCTTGAGATGGTTCGTTGAATTGGATGACGCCATAAGGGCGCGTCGCATCGACGACGGGGATATGCAAGTTGCATTTGCCCAGTCAAATCTGGCAGGACGTGCCAAGACTTGGGCACTGGGGCTCAAGCTGCACGACCCATATGCGTTTGGGTCGTTGGAAGTCTTCAAGTCGCGGCTCAGACAAACGTTTGAACCGCCTAGAGCTGAGTTCAGGGCTCGAATCGAACTTTTGAAGCTCAAGCAGGGTAAGCGTGATGTGCACGCTTACGCTCAACATATACGACATCTCACGAGTTGTATAAGTTCCAATCCGGTGGATGAACACACGTTGGTTTCGGTGTTCATGCAGGGTCTTGCGGATGGTCCCGTCAAGACTCACCTGTTCCGGCTTGAACTAGATTCACTAGAACAAGCCATTTCCATTGCGGAACAGGAAGACTTCAGTCTGAGACAGGCTCGCGCCAGCTCGACATCATATCGTCAACCGAGACGATATGACAACGGAGGTCCAGAGCCGATGGAACTCTGTTATGTAGAGAGCGAGAAGGCTCGCTCTACAGGCTACAAGAAGTTGCAGAGATGCAAAAGATGTCAAAAGACAGGACACTACGCTTACGAGTGCAGTGCCCCTCGTCCAGTGTCTCGCGACACTGGGCGTAGTGACCGTCCACCCATGAGAAAGGGGCAGGGACGAGGGTCCGCAGTTGGTGCAAAGACGCAACAACGGGATGGACCGTCAAAAAACGGACAGGATCAGTAGGTGCGGAGCACCCTACTGATCCAGCAACGTCAAGAGAATTTGTAGGCCTCTTGATGAAGGTTGCTCCCAACACACAGACGTTGTGCGTTGCTGCTCTAGGTAATGAGATCTCACTCATTACCTTGAAACTCGAAGTGACGAATAAGTTGTCCCTTCGAGCTCTAGTCGATTGTGGGGCGTCCAACAATTTTGTGCGACGCCAATCGCTAGAAGATGGTCACTTTAAATTCAGTGAATGTGACACACCTCCTACGAGGATGACGGTACGTCTTGCGACAGGCGCATCCGTAACCGTCATGAAGCGTATAGTGAAGATCCACTATACGCTAGAAGATACCCAATATGACGATGACTTTATCGTATTGGATTTGGATGACAAATTTGATGTCATCCTTGGAATACCGTGGCTCAGAAGGTACGAACCACGGGTAAACTGGCAACATCGGACAGTAACGATGCCTGCCGCTTGTTCATCAGATGGCCATCTGATGAACGTTTTGGAGCGTCCACAAGCGTGTGGATGTACTACGAGTGAGTGCGATGGCCTCACTTGTGGTACGGTCGTTAGTACGACTGCACAAAACCTTAGTGTACCAAACGGTTACACTTCGGAGCAAAGTTCCGGCGGCTGTGAGGAAACACAGGCTGCGCCGAAGGTCCACCACTCGAATAAGTCGGGTGGACTGGGACAAAGATGTATCCCTAGAGGGGAACATCTAGAAGAGAAACAATCGATCGCTCAGGTTAAGCGAAACGATAATCCTAGATCGACTGGAGAGTCTTTCGTAGAGGATCTCGCTGTGGTTGCGCAACCCCAGCTAGAGGAAGTAAAGGGAATAAGTCCCAAGATTACAAATACGGCGGAAATAAGTTCCCCGAAACCCGCGGGAATAAGTCCCCGGGAAGACGAAGGAATAAGTCCTTCGAAGCCTGAGGGATTAAGTCCCCAGGAAATGACAGAGACATTGAATGTCATAGTCAATAACGGATCATGTGTAGGCGCTTATACACTTGATCTGATTGCGCCTCCGAAGTTAACTTCGGAGATCACTCAGTTGCCAACGCTCGAACATAAAAGGTTCTTGCGTGATCTGCGTAGTGGCAAAGTCAAGCAGATCTGCATACTCGTCGCTGACGACGAGTGTGTAACCGACATAAGGTCAGCAACAGTGTTTACTGAGAACGAGAGAGTTCTCAGTAGTTCATCTATGGACGAGAGTGTCCTAGATGAAAAGACACGAATTGAGCGATATGACTCCCAATCATGGGAATCGCTCAAGAAAAATCCTCTCTATGAAGATTTGGTTGAATTCAAGGATGTATTCCCTGAAACTGTTCCGTGCGAATTACCGAAGGATAAAGGTATTCGTCACGAGGTCGAGCTTAAACCAGGCTTGAAGTACTGTGTCATGAAGCAGTGGCCACTGCCTCGTGAACAAGTACTTGCGATCGACAAGTTCTTTGCCGATCGTTTAGCAGCGGGCCATGTGAGGGAATCAACTTCCCCACATAGCTCTCCGACCTTCTGTGTGCGAAAAGCAACAGGAGGGTGGCGGATAGTGCACGCGTTCAACAAATTGAACGCTGCAACGGTACCGGCTCAGACGCCGATACCGAGGAAGGACGTAATCATTGATGGTATGTCAAAGAGTACCATCTTTTCGTCCATGGATTTGATGGATGGCTTCTATCAAATCCTTATGCGGGAACGGGATATACCCTATACCGCAGTTAGCACGCCTAGCGGCATGCTCTGGGAATGGCTAGTAATGCCACAAGGGCTCAGTAATGCCCCTGCCACGTTCAACAGATGTGTATCACATCTGTTGAGGCCAGTACGAGAGTTCGCGCCGAGTTATTTCGATGACGTATTCATCCATAGTCGAGCTATGGATGGAAAGTCGGACGTTGAGGTTCACAGGTACCACGTCCGACAAGTTCTTACAATCATGCGAAAGCATCAATTGTATGCAAACCTCAAGAAGTGTATATTTGCAGCAAGCGAAATACCACTTCTTGGGTGCATCGTTGGTAAGAACGGTGTACGTCCTGATCCCGAAAAGATCAAGGCGATCACCGACTGGCCTGTGCCGGTCGATGTCAAAGGTCTTCGAAAATTCCTTGGGCTAGCGGCGTATTGCATAAGTATTCACGCAATTACGCCGAGATGACTGTGCACCTCTCTCGTTTGTTGAAAAAGAACGAGAGGTGGTTATGGAACGCTGAATGTCAACGCTCCTTTGAGGGTATCAAGCAGAGCTTGATACAATCCCCAGTCCTAGCAATAGCCGATCAGGACAGGCCATTTCATGTGGTCTGTGATGCCAGCGATTTCGCAATCGGCTGTGCATTAATGCAGTACGATCTTGAAGGCATTGAACGCGTCGTCTGCTATCAGTCGCGTCAGCTGCAACCAGCTGAGAGGAACTATCCAGTGCATGACAAGGAACTCCTTGCCATGAAGTATGCACTCGCGAAGTTCAGAGTCTATCTATTAGGAGATAGACCCTTCGTTGTTTACACTGACCATGCGTCATTACGCACGGCAGTGAACAGCCCGCACCTTTCACAACGAATGGCGCGGTGGTTGTCATTCTTTGCAGAATACAACTTTACGGTCGAGTACAAACCAGGACGACTTAATGTCTTCGCTGATGCACTCTCACGTCGTCCCGACTTTGAACCGGTCGTGAAAATCAACAGTGAGACAGTCACTGTTGCGGTTATGACGTCCTCAGTTCCATCTACAATGTTGTATGATGATGTGAGGCGGGCATACGCCCAAGATGGTGAGATAGTGAAGTTGTTGTCACATCTCTCCCAACCATCCCGAGAATCGTTGAAACGATTGTCGCCTGCGTATCGATCTGCATCAGATCGATACACTACTCGTAACGGTTTACTGTATTATACAGCCGTTTCTGGTGACACACCACGTGTTGTCATTCCAGATGATACTGATCTGCGTTTGCGGATCATGTTCGAGTATCACGATGCTCCTATGGGAGGACATCGTGGCCGAGAGAAAACATATCTCACGGTAAGTCGAGACTTTTACTGGCCCCGCCAGTATCAGTTTGTGCGAAAGTATGTTCGCGCATGCGAAGTCTGCCAACGAGTGAAGTCAAGTCCTTCACTGCGTGCACCTTTACAGCCTCTACCGGTTCCGGCTGAGTGCTGGGAATCCATCTCAATGGATTTCGTCTTCGGGTTACCCAAAGACGCACGCGGGAATACGGGTATTCTCGTATTTGTTGACAGATTCAGCAAAATGGTACACCTTGTGGCTGTACCAGAGACAATCACGGCAAGTGGCTGTGCTTGTGTCTTTATTGACACCATCTTCCGACTTCATGGGTTGCCCCGTGAACTCGTATCAGACAGAGATCCACGATTCACTGCTGATTTCTGGCGTTCCGTGTTCAAATCACTCGGAACGCGCTTGAAGATGTCAACATCTGATCATCCAGAGTCAGATGGTCAGACGGAACGTGCCAATCGTGTCCTTGAAGAGATACTTCGAGGATACGTACACTCCTTTAAGAGTTGGAGTGAGTTTTTGCCAATGGTAGAGTTTGCCATCAACAACTCGGTGCATGCGTCCACGACACATACACTACCGTTTTACGTGAATGGCTTGCGCCATCCGCGTGTACCCACCTTACTAGAGTGTAACTCTGGTTTAAGGGGGAGGGACTCGCGCGAGCAAAAACCGATTTGGTTCACGCTCATCACGCTCTGACGAAGAAGTCATTGCGTTCGATGCCGATATCGATAACATCGATATCGAAGAAGATGATACCAGTGAGAGTGCGGAAGCCCTCACTGAAGACAATGATCCCAGCGAGAGTGCGGAAGCCCTCACTGAAGAAAAGGTTGTTGTTGCTGCAGTGCGCTCACAGCACACTGAAGCTAACGAGTCATAAGATGAGTTCATACTGGCTCGTGAAACGGTAGTCCGTTTTGTGCAAGACTCCATCGCCGAAGCGGTGGATAAGCAAAAGCAAAACGCTGACAAGAATGGAAGGGCAAACACTCTTTTATTTAATAAAGGTGACTTAGTCCTACTGTCTACGGTTAATCTACCAAAGCATGTAGTGACTAACTTGGGTAGCAGTAAACTACTACCCAAGTACATTGGCCCATTTCGTGTATTGCACCGCCTAGGCAATGCATACACGATCGAGTTACCACGTAAGATGCGAACGCATCCCACGTTTTACGTTGGTCGGCTTAAGCCGTACCATCAGTACGCTGCTTCTTCCGATGAAGAACGCCCTTGCGCTCAAGCATCTCGCAGAGAGCCTTGTGCTCCCGATGGTGGGCATCAACAAGGGTCTGAAGAGCAGTTATCTCAGCCCGAGACCGATCAACAATCCCACGAGCTACCCTTAGCTCGTCACGAAGAGATGTCAGAGATCTCTCGTTCTCGAGCCGAGCAAAGGCAAACTCAGCTCGATGCTTCGAGGCAGTGTCCGCCATCTGGAGACGCCTATTCCGCTCATGCTCGAGATCGTCGCGTAACCCTTGCGTTACGCGATCAAAGAAGCTCTCGGGAACACACCGATCCACATGATCGTGTGGAGAGCGTCTTTCCTCCTCCTCCAACTCCATTAGAGGACTCTCGCGGTGGCCAGCGCTATCTAGCTGAGCAGCTGTTGAACCACCGCGACGTGAACGGACGTCGGACGAGTTATCTCGTCCGGTGGCGCGGCTATCCCCCGTCCTGGGATTCTTGGGAGCCCCGCTCCCAATTGATGGTTGACGTACTGGGTCTGGTCGAGCAGTACGACGCGGCACATCCTGTGCCGCAGAAGGACCGCCGGAGAAAGTCTTCCCGGCACGGTCGTAAAGGGATTTCAGGTTGTCAATCCCTTCGTGCATCTCAGTAGAGACACGTACGCGCCACCACGGGCTGGTAAGGAGGTAAGCCTCCTTAGGTGCTCGTGCAGAGTTGTTCACACAACATGGGCACGAGTCTCCCCAAGAGAGGCAGGGTAATCCTTTCTCCCTTGACAGACGATGCAGCTTGTAGCGTGCACCTGTCGGGGTTCGCTTTTCAAACTTATCACGAGCTTTGATAAGTTTGTCGTTCCAAGCGTCACGACCTACATCCTCGAGGTTATGGATGTAGGCGTTCCACGCCTGAAGTAGTGAGGGACCATCACGCTTGTGGTTCCCACTGTACCATCGATGTCTGCATCACCAAGTGACACAGGCTGGGTCGCTTTAGCAACCGATGAGACATCAGTTGCTGTTGTTTCTGCTTCGGCGTCCGCACAGAGACGTGCAGACGCGCTCTCGGCGGCCTTTTTCGCGCATCGCATGGGCTTGTTAACCATGCGATGAAATGTTGGAAAGTGGACGCGGACCAACAAGTGCAAACCCTGTCCCAAATGATTTGGGACGAGTATCCATTTAGTCAATCAGTCACTAAAGTGACTGATGGTTAAGGGGGGTGATGTAACGGGGTGGATCGTTACATAACAATTTATAAGAAATTGTTAATAGAATATAACTATAAGAGTTATATTCTCAGAATATTGTCATAAGGACAAATATTCTGTAGCACTTACAAGTAGTTCCTAATTGGTTGATATAGGCCATTATATCAACCAACGAAGACGCGCCACGACAGACGCACGCAATGAGTGGTGAGCAGATAGTTGATTTACACATTTGTATTTAGACATAGTTAGATGAAGATAAATAGTGATTTATTGCAGACATTAACTATTATAAATACAGTTCTACTTTTTACTTTAACCAAGTACTCGCTTCTTCTTACCGTCTTCCTCTGCACGTACGAGTGTACGTGAAGTTACGAGGCACCGCCTTATTCTGTTATCAGAATAAGTAGCTTGTACTGTAACCAGTACAAGCTTCAGGGTGCCCCGTTACAGCACCATTTGTTTGGGGTGCCGCGAAACTTCACGTACACTACACTCCGCGCCATTAATATCGTACACCTGTACTTTTTACTTCTCAGTCAATTTTACGAATTAGCGGGTGCTATGTAGATATGTGGTGTATTTTATTAATAGAAACACCATATGTGTGTGTAACGATTGCGATTTCGCAAAGCGTAATGGGCCTCACATCCAAATGACTGGTTTTGCCACTGCGACATGTAAAATCGTACAAAATGACATACAAATTTTAAGTATAAAATGAACAATTAAAGACTCACTGTATTAAAAGGTGGGTTTTATTGCCCTTCTTCTCGATGACCTCAACGCATCGTCGCGGCATCGAGCGAACAAGCGACACAAGTGTAGCATCCAAAATTGCATTCCAAACTGCAACTAGCGCAGCCTTTAGCTCAGACACGCGCTCGAACTGTGTTTTATTGGCGTACACTTGCCTGCTAACGATAGACCACACATTCTCGATGGGGTTGAGATCAGGTGACTTTGATGGCCATTTTAGCACCTGAATACCCTCTTCACTGAAGAATTCGCGGCTACGGTGTGAAACATGTATGCTTGCGTTGTCCTGTCGGAATATAAAATCTGTATTATAGTTCAGATGCGCAAATGGTAGAAGATATTCAGACATTGTATAAACATGGTCATCCGAATTCTGCCTCCTCGTCAGCACAACAAGTGGAGACTTGCCATGGGCCCTGAAAGCGGCCCGAACCATGATGGACCCACCTCCAGCTTGACGTCGCTTCGTCTGGCGGACGGACTGGCGCACATCTCTCCAGTAGTGCTGAAAGCCGTCGGGCCCGTCAAGATTCCATTTTTCTCTTCCGAGAAAAAGATGGAGTCCCAGACGGACCCGGCATCCTCATGCAACAGCATGTCCTTGGCCCAGGATTTGCGCGCACCCATGTCCGCGACCGTAAGCGCCAACGTGTTTTCCATCTTGGCATACACAAGCCAATCGACATCGGCCAAAATGCGCTGCACGGTGCGGACGGACACCGGCGGGCTTAGCTCGACCTTGAGCTGGGCGGCGGACAGGTTGCCCTGAGCAGAGGTGCGCAAGTGGCGCTTCGAGAGAAGCGGAGCGGGTCCTCGGCATTTCATCGGTAGTGGACAGGTGGGGATACTACTCGACGCATAGTGTCAAGGCTCCTTGAGGTGACAGTCTTGATGGCACGCAAACTCAGTACAGCCTCTCGAAGCTTCACTATCCTTCCCCGCTCGTGGTCGGTTATACTTGGCATCTTGTTGCCATTTCCGTCGAAATGAGCCGCTAACCTGGTGTCGCCAAATGCTTGTGCCGCTAATACCAACCCAGTAATACAATCAAACTGATACATTATACTTAAAATTTGTATGCCATTTGTACGATTTTATATGTCGCAGTGGCAAAACCAGTCATTTGGATGTGAGGCCCATCACGCTTTGCGAAATCGCAATCGTTAACACACATAGGGTTTTTCTATTAATAAAATACACCACATATCTAAATAGCACCCGCTTATTCGTAAAACTGACTGAGCAGTGGATAAAAGTACAGGTGTACGATATTACCTGGCGCGGAGTGTAGTGTACGTGCTGAGGAAGCTAATCTACTCAAACAGCTAGCTTGAGTAAAGGGTAAGAAGAAAACCGTATTTAATAAAGCTAAGCTATCAATTTAACTTTAATCTTTATCTAACTATATTAATCTACATTTTCGTGTGACGACAACCTGCTGACCACTCATTACGCGCGTCTAGCAGCGATTGGTGGTAGCCTGGGTTGATGTGTCTTCATTAACAAATCTTTGAGCAGCACATGAATCTTATTGTAAAAGGTGATAATGTTGATATGAGATTGTCACGCTAGACAGTCTCCCTATTTACACCGTTTGGTGTCAATATCATGTAACGGGCTACCTGTTCCGTCACCCCCCCTTAACCATTAATCACTCGTTGAATTAATATAATTGATTGGGAAAGGGTGACCACCGTTGGATCACTCTGGGAAAGGGAGCACTTGTTAGTCAAATCCCATTAATTCGCCAAACCAAGTATGGTTTCGAAAACCAAGCGAGTTGCTACTGCAGCAGCAAGAACGGCGGCTGCACGCATGCGTGCGGCCGCGAAAATTGCCTCTCACACCTCAGCAGCAGGCGATTCGTCGCCTGTTGTTTTGATTCGTCCACGTGGTGAGTCACTACATGCGACGGGTTCATCCGCTGCGTCTGCAGCAGGTCCTTCGAGTCGTACTCCAGATGGGTCTGAAATTGAGCTCATCTATTCTGGCGAGTCGGATGATGCATCCGACTCGAAGGCAACGCCTCACGCCTCCGGATCACCCGGGAAGGACACTGCAAGAGCCAGGTTGACTGGGTCTGGTCAACGCGGCGGCGTTATGACCGAGATCTTCGGATCGAGTGATTATTCCGATGATATTCCGCCTCACGCAAGTCCATCCAACGATAGGACTCGTGGGAATGGTGGTAATGCACCTATACATCACCACGAACAAAATCAATTTAAGGTATCAAACTGTCACTGGTGCCAGTGCTCACGCTGGCACCAATCAAGAGGCCAGGGACCGAAATGTCCAGCGCCACGCTCCCCAAGTGGAGTCTCCGTGGGCGCCGCCATCCAGAGAGTTGAACAGGTTGGCCGGCATGACTACCGAACGGGATCGAATCCTGTTGTTCGATTGCAGGAAGATTTGCCCACCTGATTGTAGCACGGAAACTATCCGTGCTGAGGAAGAATTCTTCATCGATGTGTTCTTCAAACATCGGTGGTCCAATGGCAGCCGTGTTCGAGGCGGAAAGGCCTTGGTACAAGGATGGAACGCCCTCATCCATAACATCGAGTGCATTGGCCGTGAGTCCTGGCTCGTTTTACTTGATGCAGCTCGCATCAGGTTTGAGAAGCGTAATCCAGTCGGTGTACGGTACAAGTTGCACCGACTGTCAAGAGAGGAAGGGTTACCCTGTCTCTTGTGGGGTGAGCTGTGTTTAGGTTGCCTGGAGAATGCGAATCGTGCCCCTGTAGAGGCCTACCTCCCTAATGATCCCTACTTGACGGAGCGCACCTCTTCTGAGATGGCCGAAGGGATTGACACTTTGCAATCCCTGTACTCGCGTTTGGGGAGGTCGTTTTCCGACGGCCCTTCTTCGAACGCAGCGGGTTATTCTCGTCATACTGCTCGAAAAGACCAAATACATCAAAAGTCAGCTGGGCACGAGGCTCCCAGCTGTGGCACGCCGGTGGATAGCCACGCTAGCGGACGAGATAACTCGTTCAGACGGCATTCACGTCGCGGTGGTTCAAAATACGCTCCACCAGAAAGCGTTGACCACCGCCAGAATCCACCAATGATGTGGTGGCGGCGGAACACCTGATCCGGCTCGAGGGTCGGATCAGCTTGTTGTTCAAGAGCTGAACCGTGTAACGGAACAGCTGAAAGATGACCTGGCTCATGAACGAACTCGGCGTTATGGCCTTGAGGATGTCGTAAGGGATGATTACAGTTCCTTTACGCACGATCGTTCGGACGATCGTGCCGCGTTTTCCTTCGTACAACTTGAGAACGAACGTTCGACTCGTTTTCTTCGTGACGAGCTGGCTGCAGCTCGTCAGGACATCGCTCAACTGCGTGAGCAGGTCGCTTCGCTAGTCGACCAGACTAACTCGTTGAAACGGGACCACTCGAAGGAGGTCTCGGCCCTTGACCGCGGAGGTGTTCTTCGCCTCTCGAAACGGGCTCGTTCTGATAGTACGGGTGGAGACGACCAACGTAAAACGTAGGATGCGCACGCATCCTACAAGGCAGTTTAGTCGTGTATGCATTTCCCATTTGGCGCAACACACGAAATGAACCGATGTACCTGGGCAGTAATTTACTGCTGCCCACGTTTGTCACTGCGTACTTCGGTAAGTTTACTGTAGACAGTACAACTAAGTCTCCTTCATCAAATGAAAGAACATTTGCTCTTCCATGTTTGTCTCTATTTTGTCTGTCTAGTGCATCTGCAATAGAGTCTTGAACGAAGCGGACCACCGCTTCGCGATTCAGCAGAAAATCCTCTGCTGTTTCATCCTTGTTAACACCAGTGCTCTTCGTGTGCACTGCTAAAAAAGCGTTGTCTTCAACAGTGAGGGCGTCATCGTCCTCATTGTGGCAGTCATTGGCGATGCTGAATATGCCAGCATTGTCGTCATCATCATCGATATCGATTCATCGACATCGGCATCCTATCACGTCGACACCATTTTCGAAGGGGTAATGAGCAAGAACTAGGTCGGGTTTTTCGAGCTAGTCCATCCCGCCCTTCCTCCTTAAACTAGAGTCACACTCTAAGAATGCGGGTAAACGGGGATGGCGAAGACCATACACGATGAACAGAGTATGCGTTGTCGTCGCATGCACCGAATTATTGATGGCGAATTCCGCCATCGGCAAGAGCTCACTCCAACTCGTAAACGAGTGGACAGAACCTTGAAGTATCTCTTCGAGGACGCGGTTGACGCTTTCCGTCCATCCATCGGTTTCTGAATGATTAGAAGTCGTCATCTTAAAACGTGATTCAAGTGAACGGAACACGGATTGCCAGAATTCCGCCTCAGAGCGGGGGTCCCTATCGGACACGAGTTCACGGGGTAACCCGTGAAGTTGAAAGATAGTATCTATGAAGACGCGCACACAGCCCTAGGCTGCGATTGACTTTGGTACAGCAAAAAGATGTATCATCTTGCTGAACCGATGAACAAACACAATAACACCAGTATTCTTGTGAGCGTCTTAAGGAAACCCAAAGACGAAGTTCATCGATACGGACTGCCAACACTCTGCCGGAATCAGGAGAGGCTGCAAGGGTGCGCGGGATGAAGGGCTAGGCTACACCCGTTGACAAACTTCGCAAGCGCAAATGCATTTCCACACAAACTCATACTGGCGGGGCCTCTATAAGTCAAGAGTAACCGTGAGGTAAGTCTTTTCTCTACCGCGATGCCCACTTGTTGGGGCATCGTGACACTCATACATGATGCGCAATCGCAAATCATTATGAGCCGGAACGACGACACGAAATGTGTCGCCGTTGACTTCTGTATGGTACAGCAGTCCATCACGAACCGAATACCGTTCGGTTGAAGAGCGGTATTGAGACGACAAGCTTTTCAAAACTTGACTGCACGGATTGGATAAGTAATCTATCAATCGCAAAAGAGACTCATCTTCTGCGCATGCCCTTCGCACGTCGTCGAGCAGATTCGACGACGGAACACTCACTGTTAATTTCGCTACAGTGGGATCACCCCCTACTGTTAGGTTGAGCAGTCGGCTCCAAATTGGGACGACGCGAAAGATCATCAGCGACGACATTCAGTCTTCCTGGTTTACACTCGACGGAGAAGTTGTACTCCGCGAAGAAAGACAGCCACCTCACCATTCGTTGCGAGATATGTGGACTGTTTACGGCCGTGCGTAACGACGCATGGTCGGTATAAACGATGAAGTTTCTATCTCCTAGGAGATATACCCGAAACTTATCTAGTGTATATTTCATGGAAAGGGGTTCCTTGTCATGCACCGGGTAATTACGCTGAGCTGTTTGCATCTGACGCGATTGGTGACAGACGAAGCGCTCAACGTCGTCTGAGTCGTACTGCATTAACGCGCAGCCGATTGCAAAATTACTGGCGTCTCAGACGACATGAAATGGTCCGTCCTGGTCTGCAATCACCAGGACAGGCGATTGCATAAAGCTTTTCTTGATGCCTTCAAAAGAGTGCTGACACTCAGAGATCCATGACCACCTCTCATTTTTTCTTTAGTAGACGAGAGAGATGTACGGTCATCTCGGCGTAGTTGCGCGAGTACTTGTGCAAGTACTCCGCTACGCCAAGGAACTTTCGAAGTCCCTTGACGTCGACTGGCACAGGCCGATCGCTTATTGCCTTGTTCTTTCCGGATCGTGGAGTACGCCATATTTACCCACGATGCAGCCAAGAAGTGGTATTTAACTCGCGGCGAATACACTTCTTGATGTTCTCGAACAGCTTATGCTATCGCATAAGTTTAAGAACCTTCCGGACGTGGATTCCATAAACCTCCACGTCCGTTTTCCATCCATAGCCCGACTATGGACGAAGGCATCGTCGAAGTAACTCGGTGCGAAGTCGCGCACCGATCACAACAGATTTGTAACACATCTGATGAACGTTGCAAGGTTGTTACTTGGCCCCTGTGGCATCACTAGCAACTACCAGAGCATACCACTGGGGGTGCTCCATGCTGTGTAAGGGATGTCCCATTCACGCATGAGTATCTGATGAAATCCTACCAATCAGATACATGGACAATAAGATGGTACTTTTTGCCATACCATCAATGATGACGTCCTTTCTTGGTATCGGCAGGTACCGTTGCAGCGTTCAATTTGTTGAACGCGTGCACTATCCTCCACCCTCCTGTGGCCTTTCGCACACAGGAGGTTGGAGAGCTGTGTGGGGATGTTGATTCTCTCACATGACCAGCCGCTAAGCGATCAGCAAAGATTTTGTCGATCGCTGTGACCTGTTCACGAGGCAGTAGCCACTGCTCCATGACACAGTACTTAAAACCAGGTTTCAGTACGATCTCTTGCCAAGTGCCTTTGTTCTTAGGCAGCTCTCATGGCACGGATTTCGGGAAAACATCCCTGAATTAGACCGAATCCTTAGACAAATGATTTGTCTTTAGATACTCCCAAGATGGAGACATGTGTTGCTTAATCCGGGTCTTCTCATCGCGGACACTCTCATCCATTGATGAGCTACTGAGAACCCGTTCGTTCTCAGTAAACAGTTGTGCCGACCGAATATCGGCAACGTACTCGTCCTCTGTGACGAGTACGCAGATCTGCTTGATCTTGTCACTACGAAGATCTCGCAAGAATCTTATGTCTTCTATTGTTGTAAACTTGAATACCTTTCGAAGCTGACTTTAGGGGTGGGTAACCGGATTAAGTGTATAAGCGCCTACAATTGATCCGTCATTCACCAAAACATTCACAGTCTCGGTGATCTCCTGGAATAACACATCCGCAGATAGTTGGGGCTCCACACCCTCAGCATAACGCTCTCTCGGGAGTTATCACTTTCAGAAAAGCTGGAACTTTCTTCCTATACGTGTACATACTGTGGGTGCACTACCACAGTCACTTCCTCTTCGATCGAATCTCTTTCAGTCGATCGTGTTAGCTTTACGATCGACTCTTTGATAGTAGATCTCGCTTCAACGTGTTGCTCATCATGAACAAAACTGATCTCTCTTCTTGGATGCACCCTTATGATGTGCATCCGTGTTCCAGTCCATTCCATCTCTTCTATACTTGAACCTTCGGCGCAGCCTAGGTCTATGCACAGGTGTTGGACGCCAGTTACAGTGTAGTAGCCCTCTACACTGTAATCTTTTGCAGTCGTAATAAAGACCGTACCACAAGTGAGGCCATCGAACTCACTCGTAGTACATCCACACGCTTGTGGACGCTCCAAGACGTTCACCAGATGGCCATCTTATGAACAAGCGGCAGGCATCGTTACTGTCCGATGTTGCCAGTTTACCCGTGGTTCGTACCTTCTGAGCCACGGTATTCCAAGGATGACATCAAATTTGTCATCCAAATCTAGTACGATGAAGTCAGCATCGTACTGCTTACCTGCTAGCGTGTAGCGGATTCCCACTACACGTTTGTTCACTGTTACGGATGCGTCTATAGCAAGGCACACCGTCATCCTCGTTGGAGGGAACTCTCGCTCAACATATTTAAGCCTACTATCCCCTAGCGACTGGCATCGAATAAAACTGTTCGACGCCCCACAGTCAACTAGGGCGCGAAGTGACATTCCGCTTGTCACTTCAATTTTTAAAGTGATGAGAGACTCCTCATCACTAAGGGCAGTAACACACAGCGACTGCGTGTTGGGAGCAATCTTCGTCAATAGTTCTGCAAATTCTCTTGACGTTGCTCGATCAGCAGGGTGCCCCTACTCCTCCCCTACTGACCCTGACCGTTTTTTTTTGACAGTCCGACTTGCTGTCGCGGTTCAGCAACATGGTCGGACCCGCGCCTCGGACCCTACCTTGGCCAACGGCGGACATCACGTCCTGTCTTTGGACTTGTCGCAGTGGCTTGGGACACTACACTCGTTAGCGTAGTGCACAATCTTCTGACAGCGGTGGCATCTTGACGTTTGCTTGTAACTCAAAGAGCGAGAGTTCTCGCTCTTGATGAAACAGAGGTCCATTGGTTCGGGACATCTTGTTTTCTGTCTCTTCGTCGGACGATACTATGACGAGTTAGCCTGAGACTGTCTCAGGCTGAAGTCTTCTTGTTTTGCATACGCTATCGCCTTTCCAGCGTTCGAAAATCCTCTCGGAACATGTAGGTCTTCACCGGCCCATCCACAAGGCCGTAGATGAACACGTCGATGATCGTATGCTAATTAACAGGGTTCTCCGTAACGCTACTCGCAAGGTAGCGTAGGTGTTTTGTGTAAGCATGCACATCACGCTTACCTTGCTTGACCCATAAGAGTGCAGAGCGTTCTCTGATCTCGGCTCTCGGCGGCTCAAACGTCTCTTTAAGCCGAGACTTCAAAATCTCCAGCGACTCAAACACGTTTGGGTCGTGAAGCTTGAGCCCTAAGGCCCAAGTCTTTGCTCGTCCTGTCAAATTTGACAGGGCGAAGGTGACTTGCATCTCGTCACCCTCGTTGTGACGGGCCCTGATGGCGTCGTCTAACACGACGAACCGTCTCAAAAGGTAATCTTCATCGGTTCCCTTGTACCTTGAGATTTCCATCTTTAAGGTTTCGGGTCGACGCATGTGCGTCGGCCCGCCCATCGACTGATGGGAGCCTTGCTGTTGTAGTAAGGCTATCTTCTGTCTTTCGACGGCAAGCTTCTATTGTAGAATCTTGTTGATAGCAGCATGTTGCCGGTCTCTGTGTAGAGAGTCTAACAAACCACTGATGGCGGGTTCGCTCATGAGCGCACTCATGCGGCCGACTACCTCCCATTCTGGGTCACTTAGGTATGAGTAGCCTGCACGTGTGACGTGAAAGCTGTCGTCTTCTACGTCCAACTTGTTTATGTTGGACGGACACTAAGTAGTCGTTGGACGGACTACGAAGTGCTACCAGTTGTAACAGGGCACCCTTTGTTTGGGGTGCCGCGAAACTTTACGTACACTATTACGTGCAGAGAAAGCTAAGCTACTTGAACGGTTCGATCAAGTAAGGTAGAAAGAGAACCGTATTTAATAAAGTTAAGCGATCAATATGACTTAAACTTAATAGAACTTTATTAAAATACGCCGTCGTATGACGACAACCTGCTCACCACTCAGTGCGCGCGTCTAGCAGCAATTGACGATAACCCTGGTTGATATGTGGTATATCAACCAATCTTTGAGCAGCGCATGAATATTATCCTGCAAGGAGATAATATTCCTTTAATATTTGGTCTCGGATGATATTAATAGGATATTGTCACGCTAGACAATCTCCCTATTGACACCGTTTGGTGTCAATATCATGTAAATTGCTACTTCTGTACAAAAAAGAGGGGGCCCATCATGTTGGCTGGTATTTAGAAAGCTTATTCCATTCTCAAATTCATAATGCAAAACATGAGATGACACATCTGAGATGAGTTTTAGCCAGCCCGCACGTCCGTTGCCTTCCCATGATTAAGTAGCTCTCTAAACCCTTCTGCTTCGACGTGGCAGTCTTGCTTAACATGATGAAGCGCTTGAAGCGGAGGAGAAGCTTTTTGATTTCCTCAGCATGGTCAAATAGAGCGCCTTTCTCAGGCATGCCCTCCAGCACAACTTCAACAGCTTCTTGCACCTTTCTTTGAAGGCACCGACACTAGCTCATACTAATCATCACTCCCCTCATCATCCTCGTCCACTACGTTCTGATCTGGTGAGAATTCAGCCAGTATATTCAAATCGGTGAGGATCTCAATGATAGGCAGAGTGCTGTTGACTTAATGGTAGCTCTGGGCATCCATTGTGGCGGCAACATTGTGCTCTGGGTTTCTTGCTAATAGGAATGAAATTTGGCGAACCGGATCAAAGTCTTTAGTTTTAAGTAGAGAATTAAAGACGATGCGACCTCAAGTAAAAAAAAATCCGGTCTTTTCCCAGAAATGTCGGATAGACGCACGTTGAAAGTCGTTCCACGACTCGGCAAGCATATCAAATGCATGAAGGATACTAGACCTGCTCTTAGGCTTAAAGGGGTGATCGCCAGTGACCCTGAGCTTCTTTATAAGAAGATACTTGTAGCGCGTCTTGTACTTGAGCTTAAGGCTAAAGATGATGATGGCATGTGTCAGTTGCAGATTAGACGTAGTGCTCGGGGAAAGGAAGCGAACCTGTGTGCGAACTGAAAATGTTCAGCATTTCATTTTCTGCTGCAGAACAATTCATAACACATACCTTGATGCTGGTCGGCATCCTCATATTCCTTCACACATTGTGGACTGGCGTTTCCATCAGCAGCAGGATTTTACGGTCCCGGTGTTGGGATTGGCAGTTAAGGTCGAAAATCAAGGCTTGAACACGTTGCCATTCATCCAAGCCTTCTTGTTTAAAATTAAACAAGTTAGTTAGCTATGAAAACGATGAGGTAGCAACGCGATTTGACAGCAGTCTTGAAGATGAGTGGTATAAGCCTCTCAGAGACTACAAAAGATGTTTTAGCAATGGTCACTAGTTTACATATGACGCTGAACTCTCATACCTTATGCATTGAGTAAAAATAAAAAAGTATTCGTGCCTTTTCCTTTTGTAGCCATTTCTTAAATGCTGCGCCAGTGTTAATTTTGGTGTCATGCGATAGAACAGCCCGGTTTCATCACTGCTGAAGACGTCGCTGAGAGCAATACTGTCGATGAGATCCAAAAGCTCAAGTCGGAAGGCAGAAAGTTCTACAAGTGAGGCACTTTTCACCTCTCCATATAGACGGGTATACTTGATGTTCTTGTGCTACTTGAAGCGCTGAAGCCAACCGTCGGATGCAATGAAACCTTTTTTTCTGCGCCGTAGGTGTTGACACCGAGGGTAGATGAAATTGAAGGGCCTTCGCTTGAAGAAGCGCATTGCCTAGACTGAATTTGTTGAACCTCATTTAAACAGTTCAGATTTTTGCCGCCTTATCAATATATAAATACAGCTGTGGATCATTTTGAAAGCGACAGAGAAACAGCAAAAAGGGACCAACCTCATCGTGCAGCGGACCACGGATTTTCTTAATACGTTCCATGTTACCACTGTTCCCCCCCCCCTTTTTTAGCATTTTAGAGGATGACTTCCTCCTGGTTGCGGATGTCTGTTACTGTCCTGTGCTTCATCTCGAATTTGTACGAAATCGCCTGATGAGTAGCTGCAGGATATTTTGCTTGGAAGGATATGATGGTCACCTTAGTCTTCAGCAAGATGACATGTCTTTTCTTGACTGATTTGTTTTCTGCCATGTTTCTTGTAGTGGATCTTCGGGTGAAAGTGGGGGGGGTTATGGGGTGGTCCTCCCTTTTATTTATCTCTGGGGTTATTGAAGTTTTTATCTGTATTTTTGTAAAACCGTTTATCTTTCCTCAGATTTCTGGTAAAAACCCCTCCGTTTATTATGACGCTAAATGAAGGGTTACAGTGAGTCGGGAAGAGAGGTAGCAATATCACGTCAGTTGGATTTTAAAATTAATTCTTGTCGTAATCAAATAACAATTAAGTCTTTTTTGCACAAAAGTGTAGTGTGATAGACATCGTTGTCGGCGGCCTTTCAGCCAACTAAGTGATTTTCTCAAGTCAGAAGATGTGAGTAAGTAAGTGAGTGAGTGTAAATCCAACATATTAAACCAAAGCAAGCAACGCTTGGCATCACTGATGCAATAAATACGTAGAATGTGTGAAGATGATGCGTCCATTGCATTAGGGGGAGTCACAGTGCACAAAAATGTGGAAGGGTGATCGAACTAACACTAACGCCTACAGAACTTAACGGAACCAATTTGTAGATATAATTACATTAAGTGCATTCCTCAGTACGATCTGTAAGCTTTGTAGGTACCATACCTCGTTCATTACTAAATTGGACGCTTACATACACGAGCACGCGATTTTCTCGGCTTTACTGGCTGCACCAACAACTGGAGTGTCGTAAAGTAGTTACTCACTTGTTGCGGTGCCCAACTTCTTTGTAATAAAAGAGGTGTCCACATGCGCGCTTGTCCTATGCCCCCTGCGCACGACTATCTTGATGTCCTACTGCGTGCAATTATGCGGACCTACATTGCACATCAACAGATCCAAACCATCGCAGGAAAATAGGAAGTTATTCTGTAACGAACAGAACACATAATTACAACACGCGTCGCGTGGGCGTGGCACGAATGGTCCGAAAACGCATAAAAGAAAAAAGAAAAATGAATATAGAAGCCTTACCACCCACTAGCGCGGCAACCTTTGCATGAAAGCGTGATGAAGACTGCTTACTGTCGTAAAGGCGTCTACCTCAAAAATATAAATAGGGATTGAGAGCATCTGCGGACGTAAAAGCTTCGAGTCCGCAAACGCTTCAGGCAAAGCTTGACATTATCGTGCGCTAAAGAATGCATATGAACGATTGCGAACCATACTGGGTTCGGTCCAGTAGGTATTCGAAAAGCGGTTATTGTGATACAATACCCTTAAGGCATGTCGAAGAATTAGCCAATCATGTAGCGTAATATCGAACGAAGGGGATTCTACCAGAAAACTGAGAGGAGATAAACGGTTCCCTAAATTAATTGATTTTATCGGATATATTGAAAGGCTTGGACATTTCTAGCAATTTTCCACGTTTTTTTGGTCAACTCAGATCACCAATTCTGACGGAATCTCGGACCAGAATAAAACGGGCGGCTGTAATAGAGAGGACATCAATTTATATACCGTATGCATCAAGTATGGTTGTTGCTGTTGTAGCTGAAAAGCTGTTATAGACAGCGGATCTGGATGGCAGATATCCGTATGACCGTTTCGGGGGCTGCAAAATGGAATTGCTGTTAAAACACTGGACGATAAAGAGAGAGCTGACTGTATAATGCCGGGAGACATGCCTTGGCAGAAAGGTCGAACAATGACAACTAAAACTGACTCTGACAATGAATACATCCAATACAGATGACACCGGCATTGACGTTCTCTTAATTCCTGTAGGATTACATGATCGTAGAGAATTAATAGAATGTTGCCGTGATAAAAGTGAGATAATTATCGAATGCAGGATATGCAGAACGCGCGGGATGGGACCGGCTCGTCCTGCGGGATGGGACGTGACGGGTTGGAGCCCTAGTCGTGATACTGGTTTGTTGTTTCGAACGATGTTCAGCTACAGCAGCGGAGGTTCACGACCGATACTAACAGACGTACTAGAATTACAATAGGCAGCAATACTATTGCTTTGATAGGCGACATTTGTGTAGTTTGTGTAGCTGTTTGGCACGAGACGTTTGACCATCACAGGAGTTAGTCGTAGGAGTCATTTAGTCAGATGCACTGGTGGAGTAGTCACAAGTAGCACAGCCGTATGGCAAGACCACCTTCTTTGACTCGAATCTCGATCTGATCAGCTTTTCGATCCGTAAGCACGGAATGGCAACGTAGCAACCTGGCTGCAGCTCCGAGGTCGCAGTGCATCGGATATGCAGTTGCATACCTCCTTCTGGATCATGCGACCACAGCAACCAGTACTTCCGACCAGGGGTGCAAAGGTCTTGCCTTCAACTGTATCAAAAATCATAGCCACCACTTTCCTGACCGCTAAGTGCTGCTGTTGTGAAAGCTAATCGACGGCTCTTTAAGGATGTCATGCAGTGGTGTGGTACTGCCATATGCTCGAGGGGAAATACCAGGACATCTTGGACGTCAAAAAAATGACCATCTCCGCTATTCTCCCGGACATCCATTCCGTGTTGCACTCATCCTCAAGGTTTACGGCTTTCGAGCGGAAGTTGCTGGGATCTCGTCAAAGGGGCTCGTCTACAGCACAGGCTCGCTCGCTTGCTTGCAACGATGCCACTTGTTGATGGGCAAGGGTCGACTTTGCATTGCACACAAAAGTTGATGTGAAGTACTTTGACGTCGCGCTGCAAAACCGAGTGCTCTGCAGATAGATCATTTATATTTGGCCACCTGTGTACATGTTGGACTGAAGAGGTGTTGCGCGCGATGCACTCGGCGACATCTCATCACCTTGATGCTAATGTATCCGGGAGGCAGCGAAATGTGAAGTGGCCATTTATAATATACATAGCTCCAGTGCTGCTACTCGCCGATCTGTACAGCATACAAGCATCAGACATCCGCCAATGCAATAAATGCAGTCCAAGCTGAAACGCAACAAAGGTATTTGATGCTTACTGGTGGTCATCAGCATCCACGAAGACTCCTCAAGGCGACATCTGCTTGCCGTGGAGAAGAACGTCACGTTGAATCAGACCTGCATGCTCACCCTCGTTTCTATCGTGCAACGACGGCGAGGCATCTGCAATAACTTTCAAACGCCCGTTCCAGTCACTCTCGCTTATGGCATCGACATCGTCATCTCCACCATGAGGAATCCAGCGCGAGGCAAAGCCACCCGTCACCATTACCAAGGTTGTGACCAGTAGCAGCGCTGCGAGGTGAGGTGGAGGACCCATCAGATAACCATTGACGAACTGAGCTGTGACCGCGGCAAATCGATTGGAGCAATTCACCATCGAGATGCCTGTCGTACGAAGCTCCTGCGGAAAGTTTTCCGTCGACAAAACTCCAAACTGACGCACACGCACGTATACGAGTGGTTCATGTTAGATGGCAGTCGTGAGTCGTACAAGACCCATTGAAGATTGTATACGTACCCCGTTCCACGCTGCAGTAGTACATGCGTTAAAAAGACACGAGACGATGACAATGACCGTCTGGGATCCTTCCACGTTGAAGGCGAACAATAGCGCACAGAAGCCTGACATGAAGAGCGCACCAGATAGCAGGCGCTGGTGGCCAATAATATCTATCAGGTACAAACTGTGGTGGTATTTCGTTTCAACGACGTAGTCAATGTAAGCATCCAAACAGCAAACCGCCGATTATGATCGTGCTCACCTGAAGACATTGCCCGGAAGATTAGCGCCGGCAAACAAAAATGCATTCTGGAATGGGTTTGCAAGACCAGCACTTTTGAACAGCTTAGCAATCCACGTCGACATACCATACGATCCAAAGCTCAAGGAGAACCCACACAACATCAACAGCAGTGTGGGTCCAGCATTCGACCGCTCAAACAGACGCGCTATGACGCGAAGGCTATCCCAAGTGCAAATGGCGTGACGCCTACTTGCAGGATCATCTGCGTCCAATGTCTCCTGTAACGACAAGTGAGAATCACCTTTCTTTTTCCGCGCTGCCTTGGCATTCTCATCCCCATAATCATCCTCACTGCTTGCAAATTCAATTTGGATATGCCTTCTACTTCCATTGGCACCATGAATGTACTGCAGCACGGATGTAGCTCCCTGTGCATCGCCTTTACTCGCTAAAAAGTGCGGACTCTCGGGAACGTACCGCCACGTTAGCACGAAACACATAAACGATGGCAGGGCAACAACCGCAGCGAACCAGCGCCACGACAGGGACAGGATCCGATCGCCATTAGCATATGTGCCCAGCATGATCCAAGCTGTCCCTGCTGTCAGCACGGCACCCACCATCCAGAAGGAGCACAAAGCAGTAACCGATCGTCCTCGAGCTGATACTGGCACATGTTCCAAACACAAGGCAAAGAGCGAAGCCACGACGCCACCCACACCGATGCCAGCCAATGTCCGAAAAAAAATGAGCCAGGCGACACTTGTCGAAAGTGCCGACAGAAAAGCTGCAACGGCATTGATAGCTAAAGTCGCTAGTAGCACCGGTTTCCGACCGTAGATATCTCCTGCCACGCCACCCAGCAAACCTCCACCAAACATGCCAGCAAATACTGCAGCAGTAAGAAGACCTACATTGCAATATCACATCAAAGTAAAAATAACCACTTGGTGATTAAATGTAGCCATCTCATACTCATCACAAGATGTTTTTAGAGATGGTCTCGACGTACTGGCCTCCCATGGAGTCACTGCCCCTTCTGCTTCTTCATACACCATCAAAATGTAGCCAATTGCTAGAATCTCGACGGCATCGGCCACATTCCCACACCCTAAAATGCTTTATGTATCATAACAATAATAATGGTGGGTTTCTTCCAGCAATATATTGCAATACACCGCTGCGTCCACTAGTATCAACTTACGCAATTACGCGATAGTGATGAACGCCGCAGCCAATCCGCTCCATTTCATCATGCACGGCCTTTTTCAGTGCGGTTACATCCTCAACAAGCA
Source organism: Peronospora matthiolae (assembly GCA_921007115.2). Lineage (NCBI taxonomy): Eukaryota > Oomycota > Peronosporomycetes > Peronosporales > Peronosporaceae > Peronospora > Peronospora matthiolae. The sequence goes on along the minus strand of CAKLBY020000107.1, from coordinate 104,005 downwards.
CCACTGTCTCGTCTGCGGGCACCCACGTACGTACACGGGCGGCCATCGATCTCTCCAGTATCTGAGAATTCGGTCAAGATGGCTACGTACCCATCTGATTCGTCCCTCGCTCTTTTTGACCAATCAGTTGACGTTCTGCTCTACCCCCTCCCCCATTCGTTTCCGACCAAGTAACGTCGGCAAAAATCAGCGCACGGATCACGCGACGCCGTCGCCTCGTGCTGTCGCCGCTGCTCGTTGCAGCTATTCACTTGACCATATATCTGCTGTGTCGTGCTCTGTTCTCTCGTTCTGTGGTTGTTTCGGGTCCTACATCGATCTGTAGCCCGAGTTAGAGCGGGAAAATGATGCACGCGTGGCGTTCTTTATCTCGCAGCCTCTTGGTGTTCACAAATGTGCTATTTCTGCTGCTAGGCTCGGTGCTTGTCTCCATTGGAGGTCAGCATTTCTCTCTGCTCTATTTATTCATGTCGTTCGTGGCGCTGTAGCGTCTAAATTGACGTCAGGGTGAGCAGTTGTACCTAATATCACGTCTTGTGTGTATCTTCTTGTGTCTGTAGCTTACATGGCTTCATTACCTGCACTAACGGAGTTTTCTGATGGTGGAGTGGCCTCGTCGGTCATCATGTGTGGCTCGCTGATTATCCTGATCGCGCTCTTGGGCTGCTGTGGCGCCCAATGGGAGAGCAAAGTGTTTCTGTTCCCGTACGCGATTCTGGTGCTCGTGTCGGTGATTGCGCAGCTGTCGCTCGCGGGATTTCTTACGCATGTGCACAGCTCATTGGTTGAAGTGGCCAAACACAACTTTGACCTGTCGGTGCTGGCCCCAGCAGATCAGAAGACGTTGCGCTGGATCAACAAGAGATTCAAGTACGTGTATTATGGCTGCGGCCTCGATGTCGATATCGACCTTACAGGCACCCGCAGTCACTCGCTCATTACGTCGTGCTCAAACTCAGAGTTTGACTGGTTTGCGCCGTTTGTGGAGGAGAATTGTCCCATTGGACACGAGCAGCTGCATGCTGGTAGCAATTTCCTCAAGTGTGCTGGACCAAGCTTCTCGCTGAGAAACGCCATGACGGAGCACACGATGCTGTGTGCTTGTGAGACGCGTATGATCTCGTGGGTCAATGACCAGTCTGTGCTCGTGGCCGTCTTCGTGTTTGTTATCGTGTCGCTGGAGATCATGCTCGTGGCGTTGTCGTGCTACATTATCCACTCGCGTCGTCACCGCCGTTACGGCTACCAGGAGATCACGATGCCCGTGCGACAGCAGCCGTACAATCCACACCCGCGAAACTACTTTGGCCAGCAGGCGGGGCAGCGCCAGCCGCTCAACACCCAGCCAGCGTACTCATCATACGGGCCAGCAAAGGGAGAAAACCCTTATGCGGCTGCTGCCTCGGGTAGGAAGAATAATAAGTCTGGCTGCCAGTAGGGTACTACTGCCTTGTTGGACCATGTTTGAACTAAGGTTAAGTGCATGGTGTGTGCTAGTGGCACCTGCAAGACCCCGTAGGAAAGGGTCGATGTTCTACAAGAATAAACCAGTTTGCACAAGACCATGGCTCGGTATCGGAAAGTGGATGCTAAAGAATTTGCAACGCGAGCTGCGATGTACCTTCATCCAACTTATTCTATTCATGTTCACTCTGGACAAGTGACTTGTACGACGTTGCATCTTATTTCATCGATGTCTTCTTCTTGCTGCGCTTTGTAGTCTCTGTAGTTACCGCTTCTTTGTTTCATCATCCTGCTCGGTTAACCTAGATCTAGTCCCGACCGACAGACGCGGTTACTATATATGGGCTAGCAAGACAACTTGCTGCCTCGATCTTTTCATACCCAGCAACGAGCAGAGTCTGACTATCCACATTTGCAAACACGTGCTTTTGGCAAAGGTTTTGATTTGGTATCAACGAGTTTGAGTCAGCGTTGCCGACGTTTTACCTCTCAATAGGATGAACATTTTAGAGTGAGGGTACGATTCGAACGACGACCCCAATCCTGACGTACTACAAGACTACTTGACATTTGTTCGGGTTTGTCAATCTCTTTACGCTGAAAGTCAGGATCAAGTAAGTTCCAAGTCTAATCAACTTCAACTTCCTGGTGGACAATCGTCAGTAAGCGAAAGAGTAAATTTGGTCGAGATCGCGAAGCTACTCTGCGGCTCTACGGTTTTGAAACGCGTCAAGAATACTACACACTGAGAAGTGAGGGAGTATCGCGTGGCGTCGCGTGATCTTTTCGTACATGATACGTAAATCGGCAACAAAAGAGGAGATCGTGGACTTTTATCTAGTTGTCGGCAACAGTATCCACAACGCATTTCCACGAGCTGTACGCCTTCCGTGATGGTAAGTCACTCATCTTCTCTCGATCGCATGTACGGTCTTTACCTCTCCTTCATGATCGTTTTACATCACTCAGAGCCAGATTGGCAGTGAAATGCTGGTCATAAGGCCTGACACCATTCGAGTGTCTCACCTTACAAGTATGCTGCATTCTGACCTGCATCCATGTGACATCAATATACGTATGCGCTATTCCGTGCTCATTTACCACATACCAAGCGACCGAGGCTACAGCTGATCATCAGTAAAGCGCTCGTCAATACGCACTAGACGAATACCGTTTGTGGAATTGACGCTGTCATCCTCCACTTTATGACCAGTCTTGGTCCAAGAAAAAAGTAAAAGTCTCTACGATGACGACACCGGGAGTATTTGTTGTAGCTGGTGCAAGAGCTTCTTAGGAATACAGACAACGCGGTAAATAAAAGGTTGAGACTCGAGAGGAGGAAGGAGCGCGCCAGTTCTGTCCAGCTCTCAACCAGACAGTTCCCATTACTGTCGTGGGCAAAGTCTTTGTTCCAGCATTCACAGGACTGTACTTTGCTAGCGTTGACAGCACCTTATTCCTGCAGAGATCGAGAAATAATGCCTGGTCACAGGGTTGCTGCTACGTACGTAAACGATTATGCCCCTGCCGTCCAGTGGCTTCTACGACAGGGAATTTGTAGTAGTGAGCAGTGTAATTGCAATGCCATTGGTAGTGACTCGGAAGAAGAGTGCGCTAAGACTTCATCTGTTAAGCGTTCAGTGTCAATGGGGCAATCGAGTCGGTGCACTAGAACGAAAATAAGCAAATTCTACGTACTACCGCCACCACAGCGTGTAATGGAAAAGCTCACATTGTCAGCACGTGCCGTCTGGGAGTTGATGCCACGCACAGAACATCCTAATACAACGCCTAATCATAAACGTGGTTGAGTGTGTGTGATGTAGTATGTTCGACTAGACAACAATTGTGCTACTATCGAAGTGATCATCGAGGTTTCTGGTGTAGCTTAAGCAGCCCTTTTTGTCGCTACGTGCGACGCGTACGGGATACAAGCAGAATGCGAAGGGTGCCTTATTATACGAACGTGCATCAAAGTGCTGACGGCTTGGTCAAGACGTTGTCTAAGTATGTGAGAACTACTTGTGCGTCGGCCCCGCCGAGAAATTCGGATAAAGCCACTGACAATGATGTCAGGGCAATTTACGATGCAGAGCGACTTGCCCTCTAGCTACAGTTGTATTTTTTGTTGTCTAAAACATGTTAATTTATGAGAAATGCGACAACGGTAAACGAAACAAATAGAATCCGAGCACGCGGCCGGTTATCTAAGTTGACAAAGAGCTACCATTTAGCCCGGCATACTGCTTTCTTTCTACATGTTGATCATGTGGAGCTGACAGCAGATGAAAACCCCTCGCTCAGCTTTGTTGTAACGGGGTGAATCGTTACGTAACAATTTATAAGAAATTGTTAATAGAATATAACTATAAGAGTTATATTCTCAGAATATTGTCATAAGGACAAATATTCTGTAGCACTTACAAGTAGTTCCTAATTGGTTGATATAGGCCATTATATCAACCAACGAAGACGCGCCACGACAGACGCACGCAATGAGTGGTGAGCAGATAACTGATTTACACATTTGTATTTAGACATAGTTAGATGAAGATAAATAGGGATTTATTGCAGACATTAACTATTATAAATACGGTTCTACTTTTTACTTTAACCAAGTACTCGCTTCTTCTTACCGTCTTCCTCTGCACGTACAAGTGTACGTGAAGTTACGAGGCACCGCCTTATTCTGTCATCAGAATAAGTAGCTTGTACTGTCACCAGTACAAGCTTCAGGGTGCCCCGTTACACCTGGTAGCACTTCGTAGTCCGTCCAAGGACCACGTTCACATCTAACATGAATATGTTGGATGATGACGATGACCAAAGCTTTCACGCTACGCGTGACGGCTACTCCCATTTGAGCGATGTCGAATGGGATGCGGTTGAACGAATGGGTTCGACCATGGGCATCCATGCTGTTAGCGTCATGCTAGAGGCTCTCAATAGAGATGCCCAACATGCTACTATCGCCAAGTTCATTCAAAATGAACTTGACGGTGAACGCGAGAAAGTAGCCTTGCTTCACCAACAAGGTTCTCAACAAGCAGAGTTGTTGAGAGAACAGGGTGCTCAACAGTTTGAACTGTTGAGACAGCAGCAGGCTGCTGCTGGCGGGTCGATGCACTCGCGTCGACCCGAGACTTTGAAGATTGACATCTCAAAGTATAGGGGGGTCGAAGAAGACTCCCTCTTGAGATGGTTCGTCGAATTGGATGACGCCATAAGGGCGCGTCGCATCGACGACGGGGATATGCAAGTTGCATTTGCCCAGTCAAATCTGGCAGGACGTGCGAAGACATGGGCACTGGGGCTCAAGTTGCACGACCCATATGCGTTTGGGTCGTTGGAAGTCTTCAAGTCGCGGCTCAGACAAACGTTTGAACCGCCTAGAGCTGAGTTCAGAGCTCGAACCGAACTCTTGAAGCTCAAGCAGGGTAAGCGTGATGTACACGCTTACGCTCAACATATATGACATCTCACGAGTTGTATAAGTTCCAATCCGGTGGATGAACACACGTTGGTTTCGGTGTTCATGCAGGGTCTTGCGGATGGTCCCGTCAAGACTCACCTGTTCCGGCTTGAACTAGATTCACTAGAACAAGCCATTTCCATTGCGGAGCAGGAGACTTCAGTTTGAGAAAGGCTCGCGCCAGCTCGACATCATATCGTCAACCGCGACGATATGACAGCGGAGGTCCAGAGCCGATGGAACTCTGTTATGTAGAGAGCGAGAAGGCTCGCTCTACAGGCTACAAGAAGTTGCAGAGATGCAACAGATGTCAAAAGACAGGACACTACGCTTACGAGTGTAGTGCCCCTCGTCCAGTGTCTCGCGACACTGGGCGTAGTGACCGTCCACCCATGAGAAAGGGGCAGGGACGAGGGTCCGCAGTTGGTGCAAAGACGCAACAACGGGATGGACCGTCAAAAAACGGACAGGATCAGTAGGTGCGGAGCACCCTACTGATCCAGCAACATCAAGAGAATTTGTAGGCCTCTTGATGAAGGTTGCTCCCAACACACAAACGTTGTGCGTTGCTGCTCTAGGTAATGAGATCTCACTCATTACCTTGAAACTCGAAGTGACGAATAAGTTGTCCCTTCGAGCTCTAGTCGATTGTGGGGCGTCCAACAATTTTGTGCGACGCCAATCGCCAGAAGATGGTCACTTTAAGTTCAGTGAATGTGACACACCTCCTACGAGGATGACGGTACGTCTTGCGACAGGCGCATCCGTAACCGTCATGAAGCGTATAGATCCACTATACGCTAGAAGATACCCAATATGACGATGACTTTATCGTATTGGATTTGGATGACAAATTTGATGTCATCCTTGGAATACCGTGGCTCAGAAGGTACGAACCACGGGTAAACTGGCAACATCGGACAGTAACGATGCCTGCCGCTTGTTCATCAGATGGCCATCTGATGAACTTTTGGAGCGTCCACAAGCGTGTGGATGTACTACGAGTGAGTGCGATGGCCTCACTTGTGGTACGGTCGTTAGTACGACTGCACAAAACCTTAGTGTACCAAACGGTTACACTTCGGAGCAAAGTTCCGGCGGCTGTGAGGAAACACAGGCTGCGCCGAAGGTCCACCACTCGAATAAGTCGGGTGGACTGGGACAAAGATGTATCCCTAGCGGGGAACATCTAGAAGAGAAACAATCGATCGCTCAGGTTAAGCGAAACGATAATCCTAGATCGACTGGAGAGTCTTTCGTAGAGGATCTCGCTGTGGTTGCGCAACCCAGCTAGATGAAGTAAAGGAATAAGTCCCAAGATTACAAATACGGCGGAAATAAGTTCCCCGAAACCCGCGGGAATAAGTCCCCGGGAAGACGAAGGAGTAAGTCCTCCGAGGCCTGAGGGAATAAGTCCCCAGGAAATGACAGAGACATTGAATGTCATAGTCAATGATGGATCAAGTGTAGGCGCTTATACACTTGATCTGATTGCGCCTCCGAAGTTAACTTCGGAGATCACTCAGTTGCCAACGCTCGAACATAAAAGGTTCTTGCGTGATCTGCGTAGTGGCAAAGTCAAGCAGATCTGCATACTCGTCGCTGACGACGAGTGTGTAACCGACATAAGGTCAGCAACAGTGTTCACTGAGAACGAGAGAGTTCTCAGTAGTTCATCTATGGACGAGAGTGTCCTAGATGAAAAGACACGAATTGAGCGATATGACTCCCAATCGTGGGAATCGCTCAAGAAAAATCCTCTCTATGAAGATTTGGTTGAATTCAAGGATGTATTCCCTGAAACTGTTCCGTGCGAATTACCGAAGGATAAAGGTATTCGACACGAGATCGAGCTTACCAGGCTCGAAGTACTGTGTCATGAAGCAGTGGCCACTGCCTCGTGAACAAGTACTTGCGATCGACAAGTTCTTTGCCGATCGTTTAGCTGCGGGCCATGTGAGGGAATCAACTTCCCCACATAGCTCTCCGACCTTCTGTGTGCGAAAAGCAACAGGAGGGTGGCGGATAGTACACGCGTTCAACAAATTGAACGCTGCAACGGTACCGGCTCAGACGCCGATACCGAGGAAGGACGTAATCATTGATGGTATGTCAAAGAGTACCATCTTTTCGTCCATGGATTTTATGGATGGCTTCTATCAAATCCTTATGCGGGAACGGGATATACCCTATACCGCAGTTAGCACGCCTAGCGGCATGCTCTGGGAATGGCTAGTAATGCCACAAGGGCTTAGTAATGCCCCTGCCACGTTCAACAGATGTGTATCACATCTGTTGAGACCAGTAAGAGAATTCGAGCCGAGTTATTTCGATGACGTATTCATCCATAGTCGAGCTATGGATGGAAAGTCGGACGTTGAGGTTCACAGGTACCACGTCCGACAAGTTCTTACCATCATGCGAAAGCATCAATTGTATGCCAACCTCAAGAAGTGTATATTTGCAGCAAGCGAAATACCACTTCTTGGGTGCATCGTTGGTAAGAACGGTGTACGTCCTGATCCCGAAAAGATCAAGGCGATCACCGACTGGCCTGTGCCGGTTGATGTCAAAGGTCTTCGAAAATTCCTTGGGCTAGCGGCGTATTTGCATAAGTATTCACGCAATTACGCCGAGATGACTGTACACCTCTCTCGTTTGTTGAAAAAGAACGAGAGGTGGTTATGAAACGCTGAATGTCAGCGCTCCTTTGATGGCATCAAGCAGAGCTTGATACAATCCCTGGTCCTAGCAATAGCCGATCAGGACAGGCCATTTCATGTGGTCTGTGATGCCAGCGATTTAGCAATCGGCTGTGCATTAATGCAGTACGATATTGAAGGTGTTGAACGCATCGTCTGCTATCAGTCGCGTCAGCTGCAACCAGCTGAGCGGAACTATCCAGTGCATGACAAGGAACTCGTTGCCATGAAGTATGCACTCGCGAAGTTCAGAGTCTATCTATTAGGAGATAGACCCTTCGTTGTTTACACTGACCATGCGTCATTACGCACGGCAGTGAACAGCCCGCACCTTTCACAACGAATGGCGCGGTGGTTGTCATTCTTTGCAGAATACAACTTTACGGTCGAGTACAAACCAGGACGACTTAATGTCGTCGCTGATGCACTCTCACGTCGTCCCGACTTTGAAACAGTCGCGAAACCCAACAGTGAGACAGTCACTGTTGCGGTTATGACGTCCTCAGTCCCATCTACAACGTTGTATGATGATGTGAGGCGGGCATACGCCCAAGATGGTGAGATAGTGAAGTTGTTGACACATCTCTCCCAACCATCTCGAGAATCGTCGAAACGATTGTCGTCTGCATATCGATCTGCATCAGATCGATACACTACTCGTAACGGTTTACTGTATTATACAGCCGTTTCTGGTGACACACCACGTGTTGTCATTCCAGATGATACTGATCTGCGTTTGCGGATCATGTTCGAGTATCACGATGCTCCTATAGGAGGACATCGTGGCCGAGAGAAAACGTATCTCACGGTAAGTCGAGACTTTTACTGGCCCCGCCAGTATCAGTTTGTGCGAAAGTATGTTCGCGCATGCGAAGTCTGTCAACGAGTGAAGTCAAGTCCTTCACTGCGTGCACCTTTACAGCCTCTACCGGTTCCGGCTGAGTGCTGGGAATCCATCTCAATGGATTTCGTCTTCGGGTTACCCAAAGACGCACGCGGGAATACGGGTATTCTCGTATTTGTTGACAGATTCAGCAAAATGGTACACCTTGTTGCTGTACCAGAGACAATCACGGCAAGTGGCTGTGCTTGTGTCTTTATTGACACCATCTTCCGACTTCATGGGTTGCCCCGTGAACTCGTATCAGACAGAGATCCACGATTCACTGCTGATTTCTGGCGTTCCGTGTTCAAATCACTCGGAACGCGCTTATACATGTCGACATCTGATCATCCAGAGTCAGATGGTCAGACGGAACGTGCCAATCGTGTCCTTGAAGAGATACTTCGAGGATACGTACACTCCTTTAAGAGTTGGAGTGAGTTTTGCCAATGGTAGAGTTTGCCATCAACAACTCGGTGCATGCGTCCACGACACCTACACCGTTTTACGTGAATGGCTTGCGCCATCCGCGTGTACCCACCTTACTAGAGTGTAACTCTGGTTTAAGGGGGGGAGGGACTCGCGCGAGCAAAAACCGATTTGGTTCACGCTCATCACGCTCTGACGAAGAGTTCATTGCGTTTGATGCCGATATCGATAACATCGATATCGAAGAAGATGATGCCAGTGAGAGTGCGGAAGCCCTCACTGAAGAAAAGGTTGATGTTGCTGCAGTGTGCTCACAGCGCACTGAAGCTAACGAGTCAGCAGATGATTTTATACTGGCTCGTGAAACGGTAGTCCGTTTTGTGCAAGACTCCATCGCTGAAGCGGTGGATAAGCAAAAGCAAAACGCCGAAAAGAATGGAAGGGCAAACACTCTTTTATTTAACAAAGGTGACTTAGTCCTACTGTCTACGGTTAACCTACCAAAGCATGTAGTGACTAACTTGGGTAGCAGTAAACTACTACCCAAGTACATCGGCCCATTTCGTGTATTGCACCGCCTAGGCAATGCATACACGATCGAGTTGCCACGTAAGATGCGAACGCATCCAACGTTTTACTTTGGTCGGCTTAAGCCGTACCATCCGTACGCTGCTTCTTCCGATGAAGAACGCCCTTGCGCTCAAGCATCTCGCAGAGAGCCTTGTGCTCCCGATGGTGGGCATCGACAAGGGTCTGAAGAGCAGTTATCTCATCCCGAGACCGATCAACAATCCCACGAGCTACCCTTAGCTCGTCATGAAGAGATGTCAGAGATCTCTCGTTCTCAAGCTGAGCAAAGGCAAACTCAGCTCGATGCTTCGAGGCAGTGTCCACCATTTGGAGACGCCTATTCCGCTCATGTTCGAGATCGTCGCGTAACCCTTGCGTTACGCGATCAAAGAAGCTCTCGGGAACACACCGATCCACATGATCGTGTGGAGAGCGTCTTTCCTCCTCCTCCACCTACATTAGAGGACTCTTGCGGTGGCCAGCGCTATCTAGTTGAGCAGCTGTTGAACCACCGCGACGTGAACGGACGTCGGACGAGTTATCTCGTCCGGTGGCGAGGCTATCCCCCGTCCTGGGATACTTGGGCACCACGCCTCCAACTGATGGTTGACGTACTGGGTCTGGATGAGCAGTACGACGCTGCACATCCTGTGCCGCAGAAGGACCGCCGGAGAACTTCTTCCCGGCACGGTCATAAAGGGATTTCAGGTTGCCAATCCCTTCGTGCATCTCACTAGAGATACGTACGCGCCACCACGGGCTGGTAAGGAGGTAAGCCTCCTTAGGTGCTCGTGCAGAGTTGTTCACACAACACGGGCACCAGTCTCCCCAAGAGAGGCAGGGTAATCCCTTCTTCCTTGACAGACGATGCAGCTTATTGCGTGCACCTTTCGGGGTTCGCTTTTCAAACTCATCACGAGCTTTGATAAGTTTTTCGTTCCAAGCGTCACGACCTACATCCTCAAGGTTATGGATGTAGGCGTTCCACGCTTGAAGTAGTGAGGGACCATCACGCTTGTGGTTCCCACTGTACCATCGATGTCTGCATCACCAAGTGACACAGGCTGGGTCGCTTTAGCAACCGATGAGACATCAGTTGCTGTTGTTTCTGCTTCGGCGTCCGCACAGAGACGTGCAGACGCGCTCTCGGCGGCCTTGCTCGCGCATCGCATGGGCTTGTTCACCATGCGATGAAATGTTGGAAAGTGGACGCGGACTAACAAGTGCAAACCCTGTCCCAAATGATTTGGGACGAGTATCCATTTAGTCAATCAGTCACTAAGGTGACTGATGGTTAAGGGGGGGGTGATGTAACGGGGTGAATCGTTACGTAACAATTTATAAGAAATTGTTAATAGAATATAACTATAAGAGTTATATTCTCAGAATATTGTCATAAGGACAAATATTCTGTAGCACTTACAAGTAGTTCCTAATTGGTTGATATAGGCCATTATATCAACCAACGAAGACGCGCCACGACAGACGCACGCAATGAGTGGTGAGCAGATAACTGATTTACACATTTGTATTTAGACATAGTTAGATGAAGATAAATAGGGATTTATTGCAGACATTAACTATTATAAATACGGTTCTACTTTTTACTTTAACCAAGTACTCGCTTCTTCTTACCGTCTTCCTCTGCACGTACCAGTGTACGTGAAGCTACGAGGCACCGCCTTATTCTGTCATCAGAATAAGTAGCTTGTACTGTCACCAGTACAAGCTTCAGGGTGCCCCGTTACATTTGTCACATGTCGTCGCGCTACTGGAATTGATGTGAGAAGCAGTTTGTTTGCACTGCATGAAGCTGGATATGTCATGCAATGAAGTCGACGAACACAAATACAGACGTAAGGTATCATCGCAGAAATTGGATGTGTCTTCGCGGCACACACGAAATCTAGAAAAAAAGAACGAACGATCAATTAGATGAAATCATGTAAAGCCAAATGTCGTCGCAGACATGTCTGTTTGGGGTTGCGGCCGAGTAAATGACCGAGTAAATTCCTTGTTGGTCTAGTTATTAGATAGGAGAGCAAGCTCTGGAGCTCGCCCCTTGATATAAGTAATTCAGTTCGGAGAACTGAAACATGTTGCAAAAATCTATACAGCAGCAGACACTGAAGAAGGAGTGTGATGCTGTTATTTATGAATCAACACTGTACAGGAGATCAGAACCAAGCGATAGACCTGTGCTTACGAGCGTTTAGCATTTGCTTTCAGCATGGGATCATATTCATCTTTGATCGTTTTTAAGCCAATCAGGTGCGTGCATGTGATCCTGCAAATGATCATTTTCATCTTCAACTGATCTTTAGCCAATCAAGTGCATGCTTCACAATATTGATCAAGCCATAGTGACACCTATCATGCTAAACGACCTATGAGGGGGACAAACTAGATCGTATTTAGTAAGAATAAGGTACACCTAAACGCGTTATTTACGGACAGACACGCACACGGACAGACAGGCAGATAAACACGATTTAAAAGCTCGGCATTCAACCTTGTGCACACTCACTCATAGCTTCATCCTTCAGGCTCGCAATAATCTAGAGCTCGAGTTTTGGCCGATAAAAGTGTCGCAACTGCGCTCGTCTCTATTGAACATCGTGATATGTGCGGCAGCAGGGATCATGTGTGCAGTATTTATTTGCATCGGTTCAATGTACTGGATCGCTTTGTGACGCTAAGCGCTCGTAGATACCTCTTCGAAAATGTATGCTTGCATACAAGTCACTATCACTAACTTTATGTGAGTAAGACGAGTTTTGACTTGTGCTTCCACGGTACGCCTTCATTGTCTTAGGGATGTTTCCTGCTGTTATTAGCAAAGCGTGATGGTAACGATTTGATTCAAATTTAATCTACAGCTTAAAGAGGTGGTAATTCCTCATACCTACGATGGTTTCCTGTGTTTGGATTAGAGCATAACAGGACGACCTTAGGTAATTAAAAGGCGCTTGGATGGAGATTGCATATCTTTGCTGCCATGTCACGCAAAAACTCCCGACAACCATTTGAAATGTATCAAGGAGTTGCTAACAATTACGGATTCAGGTAATAGTCTACATTGCCATGGGAGGTAACTGGACTGCATTGCGGAAGAGTGTGCGCCTAGTAAAGTAGAGACTTTGTTGGAGTGGGGTGTATGTCCAACAAGGGGAGGTGGGGTACGTAGATCATTTCCAAAAGAAATGACAATGTGGTTGCAGAGCCTTTGCTTGGTGCACACGCACTCAACATGTTGTTATCAGCATGCACTTATACCAGCGAAGCACCGCCATCTGAAGAAACACGCTGTGTTGAACACGAGACGTTTGTCGAAGTTGTGAAGAAGAATACAGCGCTTTACACCTAGGGTAGCGACTTCAAAACAAAGTTGCGATACCCGTTTGCGCAATTATTGACGTGTAAATACAACCGGCCTATAGTCTCCACTTGCTTTTTAATCTGATCATGTCTTTATTGGCGGTGATGGGCATCCTGCCTCCTGACGACAATTGTCATTATCTCTATCTATGAGGTCGAACACCGAAGAGTCCCATGCATCGTACTCGGTAACGCCCCGTTCATTAACATCGTAAGCGATTTCTTCCGTAAACATTGTTTGATGCCACTCGGCATACAACACATCTGTTGTAACGGGGCACCCTGAAGCTTGTACTGGTGACAGTACAAGCTACTTATTCTGATAACAGAATAAGGCGGTGCCTCGTAACTTCACGTACACTGGTACGTGCAGAGGAAGACGGTAAGAAGAAGCGAGTACTCGGTTAGAGTAAAAAGTAGAACTGTATTTATAATAGTTAATGTCTGCAATAAATCACTATTTATCTTCATCTAACTATGTCTAAATACAAATGTGTAAATCAGTTATCTGCTCACCACTCATTGCGTGCGTCTGTCGTGGCGCGTCTTCGTTGGTTGATATAATGGCCTATATCAACCAATTAGGAACTACTTGGAAGTGCTACAGAATATTGTCCTTATGACAATATTCTGAGAATATAACTCTTATAGTTATATTCTATTAACAATTTCTTATAAATTGTTATGTAACGATTCACCCCGTTACATCACCCCCCTTAACCATCAGTCACTTTAGTGACTGATTGACTAAATGGATACTCGTCCCAAATCATTTGGGACGGGGTTTGCACTTGTTGGTCCGCGTCCACTTTCCAACATCTCATCGCATGGTAAACAAGCCCATGCGATGCGCGAGCAAGGCCGCCGAGAGCGCGTCTGCACGTCTCTGTGCGGACGCCGAAGCAGAAACTACAGCAACTGATATCCCATCGGTTGCTGAATCGACTCAGCCTGTATCACCTGGTGATGCAGGCGCTGGTCATGAAGACACTCGTGTCTTCACAGAGTACGAGCTCGGTGTCTCGTACTCTCCTGATACGGATGACGGATCCGTATCGACGGCAATTGAATCCAAGCCGCCTGCCAAGCGTGACATGGACGATGCTTTGCGTCGCAGCATCTTTGGTTCATCTGATGAGTCAGATGAACCATCGCCGAAGCGAAGGCGCTCGAGGTCGCGAGACTCGGGCGCTAATAGTGGTGTCGTTTCTCCAATGGACACCACTTCACAGCGAGGTGCCAGTACTTCTGTCGGCACGTCGCAGGAAGAGCGGGACCGCAATGTGTTGCGTCTCGCTCCAGAAAAGAAGGCATGGATGCCTCCTAAATCTGTCATGGATCACTTGTCGGCGACGACGAGTGATCGTTATCGAACACGATTGTTCGATTCGTCAAGGATCCATCACCTTGACCCCAGCGCGAAAGACTATCGCGCTGAACATGAGTTCTTCATCGATGCTTTCTTCAGACATCGATGGTACAGTGGGAATCACAAACGTGATGGTCCCTCACTACTTCAGGCGTGGAACGCCTACATCCATAATCTCGAGGATGTAGGTCGTGACGCTTGGAACGACAAACTTATCAAAGCTCGTGATAAGTTTGAAAAGCGAACCCCGACAGGTGCACGCTATAAGCTGCATCGTCTGTCAAGGGAGAAAGGATTACCCTGCCTCTCTTGGGGAGACTCGTGCCCATGTTGTGTGAACAACTCTGCACGAGCACCTAAGGAGGCTTACCTCCTTACCAGCCCGTGGTGGCGCGTACGTGTCTCTACTGAGATGTACGAAGGGATTGACAACCTGAAATCCCTTTACGACCGTGCCGGGAAGACTTTCTCCGGCGGTCCTTCTGCGGCACAGGATGTGTCGCGTCGTACTGCTCGACCAGACCCAGTACGTCAACCATCAATTGGGAGCGGGGCTCCCAAGAATCCCAGGACGGGGGATAGCCGCGCCACCGGACGAGGTAACTCGTCCGACGTCCGTTCACGTCGCGGTGGTTCAACAGCTGCTCTACTAGATAGCGCTGGCCACCGCGAGAGTCCTCTAATGGAGGTGGAGGAGGAGGAAAGACGCTCTCCACACGATCATGTGGATCGGTGTGTTCCCGAGAGCTTCTTTGATCGCGTAACGCAAGGGTTACGCGACGATCTCGAGCATGAGCGGAATAGGCGTCTCCAGATGGTGGACACTGCCTCGAAGCATCGAGCTGAGTTTGCCTTTGCTCAGCTTGAGAACGAGAGATCTCTGACATCTCTTCGTGACGAGCTAAGGGTAGCTCGTGGGATTGTTGATCGGTCTCGGGCTGAGATAACTGCTCTTCAGACCCTTGTTGATGCCCACCATCGGGAGCACAAGGCTCTCTGCGAGATGCTTGAGCGCAAGGGCGTTCTTCATCGGAAGAAGCAGCGTACTGATGGTACGGCTTAAGCCGACCAACGTAAAACGTGGGATGCGTTCGCATCTTACGTGGTAACTCGATCGTGTATGCATTGCCTAGGCGGTGCAATACACGAAATGGGCCAATGTACTTGGGTAGTAGTTTACTGCTACCCAAGTTAGTCACTACATGTTTTGGTAGATTAACCGTAGACAGTAGGACTAAGTCACCTTTATTAAATAAAAGAGTGTTTGCCCTTCCATTCTTGTCAGCGTTTTGCTTTTGCTTATCCACCGCTTCGGCGATGGAGTCTTGCACAAAACGGACTACCGTTTCACGAGCCAGTATGAACTCATCTGATGACTCGTTAGCTTCAGTGTGCTGTGAGCGCACTGCAGCGACAACAACCTTTTCTTCAGTGAGGGCTTCCGCACTCTCACTGGGATCATTGTCTTCAGTGAGGGCTTCCGCACTCTCACTGGCATCATCTTCTTCGATATCGATGTTATCGATATCGGCATCAAACGCAATGACTTATTCGTCAGAGCGTGATGAGCGTGAACCAATTCGGTTTTTGCTCGCGCGAGTCCCTCCCCCCCTTAAACCAGAGTTACACTCTAGTAAGGTGGGTACACGCGGATGGCGCAAGCCATTCACGTAAAACGGTGTATGTGTCGTGGACGCATGCACCGAGTTGTTGATGGCAAACTCTACCATCGGCAAAAACTCACTCCAACTCTTAAAGGAGTGTACGTATCCTCGAAGTATCTCTTCAAGGACACGATTGGCACGTTCCGTCTGACCATCTGACTCTGGATGATCAGATGTCGACATGTATAAGCGCGTTCCGAGTGATTTGAACACGGAACGCCAGAAATCAGCAGTGAATCGTGGATCTCTGTCTGATACGAGTTCACGGGGCAACCCATGAAGTCGGAAGATGGTGTCAATAAAGACACAAGCACAGCCACTTGCCGTGTACCATTTTGCTGAATCTGTCAACAAATACGAGAATACCCGTATTCCCGCGTGCGTCTTTGGGTAACCCGAAGACGAAATCCATTGAGATGGATTCCCAGCACTCAGCCGGAACCGGTAGAGGCTGTAAAGGTGCACGCAGTGAAGGACTTGACTTCACTCGTTGGCAGACTTCGCATGCGCGAACATACTTTCGCACAAACTGATACTGGCGGGGCCAGTAAAAGTCTCGACTTACCGTGAGATATGTTTTCTCTCGGCCACGATGTCCTCCTATAGGAGCATCGTGATACTCGAACATGATCCGCAAACGCAGATCAATATCATCTGGAATGACAACACGTGGTGTGTCACCAGAAACGGCTGTATAGTACAGTAAACCGTTACGAGTAGTGTATCGATCTGATGCAGATCGATACGCAGACGACAATCGTTTCAACGATTCTCGAGATGGTTGGGAGAGATGTGACAACAACTTCACTATCTCACCATCTTGGGCGTATGCCCGCCTCACATCATCATACAACGTTGTAGATGGAACTGAGGACGTCATAACCGCAACAGTGACTGTCTCACTGTTGGGTTTCGCGACTGTTTCAAAGTCGGGACGACGTGAGAGTGCATCAGCGACGACATTAAGTCGTCCTGGTTTGTACTCGACCGTAAAGTTGTATTCTGCAAAGAATGACAACCACCGCGCCATTCGTTGTGAAAGGTGCGGGCTGTTCACTGCCGTGCGTAAGGACGCATGGTCAGTGTAAACAACGAAGGGTCTATCTCCTAATAGATAGACTCTGAACTTCGCTAGTGCATACTTCATGGCAAGGAGTTCCTTGTCATGCACTGGATAGTTCCGCTCAGCTGGTTGCAGCTGACGCGACTGATAGCAGACGACGCGTTCAACGCCTTCAAGGTCGTACTGCATTAATGCACAGCCGATTGCGAAATCGCTGGCATCACAGACCACATGAAATGGCCTGTCCTGATCGGCTATTGCTAGGACTGGGGATTGTATCAAGCTCTGCTTGATACCCTCAAAGGAGCGTTGACATTCAGCGTTCCATAACCACCTCTCGTTCTTTTTCAACAAACGAGAGAGGTGTACAGTCATCTCGGCGTAATTGCGTGAATACTTATGCAAATACGCCGCTAGCCCAAGGAATTTTCGAAGACCTTTGACATCGACCGGCACGGGCCAGTCGGTGATCGCCTTGATCTTTTCGGGATCAGGACGTACACCGTTCTTACCAACGATGCACCCAAGAAGTGGTATTTCGCTTGCTGCAAATATACACTTCTTGAGGTTTGCATACAATTGATGCTTTCGCATGATTGTAAGAACTTGTCGGACGTGGTACTTGTGAACTCAACGTCCGACTTTCCATCCATAGCTCGACTATGGATGAATACGTCATCGAAATAACTCGGCGCGAATTCTCGTACTGGCCTCAACAGATGTGATACACACCTGTTGAACGTGGCAGGGGCATTACTGAGCCCTTGTGGCATTACTAGCCATTCCCAGAGCATGCCGCTAGGCGTGCTAACTGCGGTATAGGGTATATCCTGTTCCCGCATTAGGATTTGATAGAAGCCATCCATCAAATCCATGGACGAAAAGATGGTACTCTTTGACATACCATCAATGATTACGTCCTTCCTCGGTATCGGCGTCTGAGCCGGTACCGTTGCAGCGTTCAATTTGTTAAACGCGTGCACTATCCGCCACCCTCCTGTTGCTTTTCGCACACAGAAGGTCGGAGAGCTATGTGGGGAAGTTGATTCCCTCACATGGCCCGCTGCTAAACGATCGGCAAAGAACTTGTCGATCGCAAGTACTTGTTCACGAGGCAGTGGCCACTGCTTCATGACACAGTACTTCGAGCCTGGTTTAAGCTCGACTTCGTGTCGAATACCTTTATCCTTCGGTAATTCGCACGGAACAGTTTCAGGGAATACATCCTTGAATTCAACCAAATCTTCATAGAGAGGATTTTTCTTGAGCGATTCCCATGATTGGGACTCATATCGCTCAATTCGTGTCTTTTCATCTAGGACACTCTCGTCCATAGATGAACTACTGAGAACTCTCTCGTTCTCAGTAAACACTGTTGCTGACCTTATGTCGGTTACATACTCGTCGTCAGCGACGAGTATGCAGATCTGCTTGACTTTGCCACTACGCAGATCACGCAAGAACCTTTTATGTTCGAGCGTTGGCAACTGAGTGATCTCCGAAGTTAACTTCGGAGGCGCAATCAGATCAAGTGTATAAGCGCCTACACTCGATCCGTCATTGACTATGACATTCAATGTCTCTGTCATTTCCTGGGGACTTATTCCCTCAGGCTTCGAAGGACTTATTCCTTCGTCTTCCCGGGGACTTATTCCCGCGGGTTTCGGGGAACTTATTTCCGCCGTATTTGTAATCTTGGGACTTATTCCCTTTACTTCCTCTAGCTGGGGTTGCGCAACCACAGCGAGATCCTCTACGAAAGACTCTCCAGTCGATCTAGGATTATCGTTTCGCTTAACCTGAGCGATCGATTGTTTCTCTTCTAGATGTTCCCCTCTAGGGATACATCTTTGTCCCAGTCCACCCGACTTATTCGAGTGGTGGACCTTCGGCGCAGCCTGTGTTTCCTCACAGCCGCCGGAACTTTGCTCCGAAGTGTAACCGTTTGGTACACTAAGGTTTTGTGCAGTCGTACTAACGACCGTACCACAAGTGAGGCCATCGCACTCACTCGTAGTACATCCACACGCTTGTGGACGCTCCAAAACGTTCATCAGATGGCCATCTGATGAACAAGCGGCAGGCATCGTTACTGTCCGATGTTGCCAGTTTACCCGTGGTTCGTACCTTCTGAGCCACGGTATTCCAAGGATGACATCAAATTTGTCATCCAAATCCAATACGATAAAGTCATCGTCATATTGGGTATCTTCTAGCGTATAGTGAATCTTCACTATACGCTTCATGACGGTTACGGATGCGCCTGTCGCAAGACGTACCGTCATCCTCGTAGGAGGTGTGTCACATTCACTGAACTTAAAGTGACCATCTTCTGGCGATTGGCGTCGCACAAAATTGTTGGACGCCCCACAATCGACTAGAGCTCGAAGGGACAACTTATTCGTCACTTCGAGTTTCAAGGTAATGAGTGAGATCTCATTACCTAGAGCAGCAACGCACAACGTTTGTGTGTTGGGAGCAACCTTCATCAAGAGGCCTACAAATTCTCTTGACGTTGCTGGATCAGTAGGGTGCTCCGCACCTACTGATCCTGTCCGTTTTTTGACGGTCCATCCCGTTGTTGCGTCTTTGCACCAACTGCGGACCCTCGTCCCTGCCCCTTTCTCATGGGTGGACGGTCACTACGCCCAGTGTCGCGAGACACTGGACGAGGGGCACTGCACTCGTAAGCGTAGTGTCCTGTCTTTTGACATCTTTTGCATCTCTGCAACTTCTTGTAGCCTGTAGAGCGAGCCTTCTCGCTCTCTACATAACAGAGTTCCATCGGCTCTGGACCTCCGTTGTCATATCGTCTCGGTTGACGATATGATGTCGAGCTGGCGCGAGCCTGTCTCAGACTGAAGTCTTCCTGCTCCGCAATGGAAATGGCTTGTTCTAGTGAATCTAGTTCAAGCCGGAACAGGTGAGTCTTGACGGGACCATCCGCAAGACCCTGCATGAACACCGAAACCAACGTGTGTTCATCCACTGGATTGGAACTTATACAACTCGTAAGATGTCGTATATGTTGAGCGTAAGCGTGCACATCACGCTTACCCTGCTTGAGCTTCAAGAGTTCGGTTCGAGCCCTGAACTCAGCTCTAGGCGGTTCAAACGTTTGTCTGAGCCGCGACTTGAAGACTTCCAACGACCCAAACGCGTATGGGTCGTGCAGCTTGAGCCCCAGTGCCCAAGTCTTGGCACGTCCTGCCAGATTTGACTGGGCAAATGCAACTTGCATATCCCCGTCGTCGATGCGACGCGCCCTTATGGCGTCATCCAATTCGACGAACCATCTCAAGAGGGAGTCTTCTTCGACCCCTCTATACTTTGAGATGTCAATCTTCAAAGTCTCGGGCCGACGCGAGTGCATCGACCCGCCAGCAGCAGCCTGCTGCTGTCTCAACAGTTCAAACTGTTGAGCACCTTGTTCTCTCAACAACTCTGCTTGTTGAGAACCTTGTTGGTGAAGCAAGGCTACTTTCTCGCGTTCAGCGTCAAGTTCATTTTGGATGAACTTGGCGATAGTAGCATGTTGGGCGTCTCTATTGAGAGCCTCTAGCATGACGCTAACAGCATGGATGCCCATGGTCGAACCCATTCGTTCAACCGCATCCCATTCGACATCGCTCAAATGGGAGTAGCCGTCACGCGTAGCGTGAAAGCTTTGGTCATCTTCATCATCCAACATATTCATGTTGGATGTGAACGCGGTCCTTGGACGGACTACAAAGTGCTACCAGGTGTAACGGGGCACTCCTGAAGCTTGTACTGGTGACAGTACAAGCTACTTATTCTGATAACAGAATAAGGCGGTGCCTCGTAACTTCACGTACACTCGTACGTGCAGAGGAAGACGGTAAGAAGAAGCGAGTACTCGGTTAGAGTAAAAAGTAGAACTGTATTTATAATAGTTAATGTCTGCAATAAATCACTATTTATCTTCATCTAACTATGTCTAAATACAAATGTGTAAATCAGTTATCTGCTCACCACTCATTGCGTGCGTCTGTCGTGGCGCGTCTTCGTTGGTTGATATAATGGCCTATATCAACCAATTAGGAACTACTTGGAAGTGCTACAGAATATTTGTCCTTATGACAATATTCTGAGAATATAACTCTTATAGTTATATTCTATTAACAATTTCTTATAAATTGTTACGTAACGATTCACCCCGTTACATCTGTCTATAGATGATTTACATCTAACGCCGTTCGCTCACCACGTCCGTCCTAGCAATGTAGAGCAAGAGCTGACACGAACTAATTACAGCATTAAGTGTCGTTTACAACAAAAGGAATTTATACTCAAAGATCTACAAACTGCTAGGGCTGTAACACCGACTGCTTTAATGCATAACAACAACACTCTTTCGAGTGAACGTTCCTGTCCACGATGATTTTTATTGAACATCACATTAATTTAACAATGTCAACTTTTGCTTGTCACCACGTCGCACCCTATTCGACGTTGTAAATAAGCGATGCGACGTCAAGGATAAAATCAAAAAAAGACTCGAGATAAAATCCATCATCGATAATATCCACTTCAAGTGTGTGCCAACCAATGCTGCTACGACGACTGTGCCGCGGTCAAAGACTTCATCCGCGTGCTTGTTTATCCGTTTCAACGGATAAATTCTTATACCGCCGCTGCCAGTACCGTAACAGTATGCAGTATCTATCATCCGCTGCAAAGGGTGACGGTGAAAACTCCACCGATCATGAGGCGACGAAAACGACTCCAATGGTCGCGCAATATCTCGCTCGCAAGAAGGAGTATCCAGGTCTAGTATCAAGCTTCTGCTCAAATGTTGTGGGTTTTATCCAGTATGAAATATCTCGATCTTTTGTAACCTGTATTTTGTTGATGCCGTAATAACAGACTGTATGCTGCTGTTTCAAGTGGGAGACTTTTATGAGTTCTTTGGGGATGATGCAAGACGAGCAGCTCATGTAAAAAGCTCTGAATTAAAAAAGCGAAAAAGAAGGAGGATGCTTTTTTTGACGAGAGGACTAAATGTTGGTGTTTAATTTTTGGAAACAGCTGCTGAACTTAGCACTGACAAGGAAGACCAAAAAGACGCAACACGCGCTAAGTGCAATGTGCGGCTTCCCTATTGGATCGGTAGACTCGTTCGTAGAGAAGTTGGTACGTGAGGCAATTCTTTTTTGGAAAAGTTGGGTTCTAACGATGGATTCATTATCTGAGCTTTTGTATACTGATACTGCGCTGATGTGAACTCAAGTAGGTGATGCATCATGGTGTTAAAGTGGCAATTTGCAACCAAGTTGAGGTAGGGTTAAAGAGGTATGGACTGTTTGCATACTGTAAAAATGCTTGTGGCACTTATCACGTTCGTCTGGTATCGATTTGGTGGCCTTGCAGCCGGCGTCGAGCGCAAAGCGGAGAGGACTGAACTCTCTTGTAGACCGACAAGTTGTGCGAATTGTCACGCCTGGGTCGCTGCTGGAAGATACGATGCTTACACCAAAGGAGAACAATTATTTGGCATCTCTTTATTACAAAGAGGGTACATGGGGACTTGCGTGGGCTGACCTGTCAACGGGCGAATTCGTGTCGACCACTTCGTCAGGTGATAAATTGTCTAGCGCCATCTTGCGGTGCTCGCCAAAAGAAATTCTACTGCCTAGTTTGACGGATGAGACTGAAATTGAGACAATGGGCTTGCAGGCTGCCGACATGCCTCCGAATGCCGTTGAATTACTGGAAGCAGTGCTTCCGGACACGTGCATGAAAACATTTCGGCCTGCTGCGAGTTTTATTCCGCAAACACCAAGTAGCAGGCGTCAAGGTCGTGCCAGTACCATAAATGCACCTGACTCACCAGAGCAAGCAGCTGTATCAGCGATACTGGACTACGTGCGTTTCACTTACCGAGGATCGAGTGCCTTAGTCCGAGAACCACTTCACGTTGAATCTTCTGACCACATGATTATCGACTCGAGCGCGTGGAGAGGACTTGAGCTCACAAAGTCGCTTAGTGGCTCAAAAGCATCGAGTCTACTCCACACTATTGATCAAACGACAACGCCTGGTGGCTCACGGCTTCTTGCGGTAGGTGCCAATGCTTGCTATTGTACCGTTCTGTAGAGTACAAGGACTGATGATTTGGACAATCCCTAGGCTCATTTATCCTCTCCACTGATGAACCTCACACTTCTCGATCGTCGACTGAATGCTGTTTCGTATTTCTACGAGCAAGAGCATCTGCTTCAACGCACGCGGAAACAACTAGCAGAAGTCTTTGACATGGAACGAAACCTACAAAGGCTTTCGATTGGTATTGGCACCCCAAAAGATCTGAAAAACGTTGCCTCGACTATTGTTGAAGCCGAAAACTTAGTTGATCTTGTACGGACTAATGAGCTTCGTAGACGCAGTCGTCTCCCGGACCTACCTGGAAACAGCGCCTTCAGTTTTCCCACACTACTGGATGACTGCTGTCATGGGCTTGTTGCCAATGAGCAGCAACGCGAGAGAATTAGAAAGGCTGCTGACGAAATTCATGCAGCACTCAAAGATGATTACGCATCGCTCAACTCCAAGAGCGGATTCGTTCGTGCTGGGTATTCCCTAGAACTGGACAAATGGCGAGCTATTCTGCGGCATGACCCAAAATCTCCAGAAAAGCAGGAGTTGCAGGCCAAGTATCGCGAACTAGTAGGATCTACGCGGCTACGTGTTGTTTTCCAGGTGGAAAAGGGATACTTTTGGATGTCCCGCACGATGAAAACACAAAACTGCTGAAGACCGACCGTGGACGTCGCGAACTAGAGAAGCTGACGTTATTCCAGTCACTAAAAACTCGGTACGATACCGCAGCGAGGAGTTGCGACAGCTGAATCGTGAGCTCACGGAAGCCGCAGTGGAGGTAGAGCGCGTAGAAAACGGTGTTTTCACGGCACTACGTGATCAAGTATTGGCTGTGCGTACCGAGTTGCAAACTATGGCCCACGCAATCTCTCAGATAGACGTCGTCTGTTCTCACGCTCAAATGGCTCTCGACCACAACTTTACCCGACCGTTGCTTGATGGCAGTTGCGAGCTGCACGTTGAAGACGGACGACATGCAGTCGTGGAAGCTGCACACCTTCGAGGCAAAAATGCTCGAAGCATGCGTACTTTTGTGCCCAACAGTCTCCACCTGGCAGCAGCCCCAGTGGGTTCTTGCTGGTTGCTTACAGGCCCTAACATGGGCGGAAAGAGCACCTTCCTGCGGCAAAGTGCGCATCTTGTGATCCTGGCGCAAATGGGTAGCTTTGTACCGGCGAAATTTGCTCGTGTCGGCCTGGTTGACAAGCTTTTCTGTCGGGTTGGATCAGCAGATGATTTGGCAGCTGACAAAAGCACATTTATGGTAGAAATGCAAGAGACCGCGACAGTCCTGACGCAGGCAACCAGTCGTTCTCTAGTTGTAATGGATGAAGTGGGCCGCGGCACTGCTGTAAATGATGGTATTGCAATAGCTGGAGCTGTTCTCGAGACATTATGTGCAAGACAGACTCGGACATTATTTGCCACGCATTTCACTGCGTTGAGCAGCTTGGTTGGCGGTACGTGTTCAGGAAATCTCCGGCCGTATCGAATGGAAGTTATCGAGCACCACGTTGAAGGCCAAACGAAACAACTTGTGTTTTCGCACCGGGTAGTGGAAGGCCTTGCTTCCCAGTCGTATGGAGTCAACACTGCTGCTCTTGCTGGGTGTCCACCAAACGTGGTCGCACGTGCAACGGAGCTACTGAGTGAACTCACTCAAGATCAAGACAAAAGTGCGTGTCACGACTGATGTTGATCGTGATCAACTACAGCTTTGTCGGGCAGAGCTAAAATGGCTGAACGGTGGCGATAAGGCTATCCGTAACCTAGATACCTACAAGATTTTGCAGCAACTGCGGCAGTAATTTATGAGACGATAGACGCTGAAGACAAAACGAGGTGAAAGAGTGGAACTTGGTGCTGTGGTTTTCACCTGCAATCATCTGCAAGTGGCGAGTACCGTGATCAAGGAACTCTCTTGCTGAATGACTTTCCCTGACTTCAAGATATCTCATTCTCTCATATTTTAGGGGCTTTCCAGCTCGTGCGAATAATAGAAAGTGGTACGTCTCTGCGTACACACCACACTCCTAATTTTGGCGCTGATACCTCTGCAAGCATAAAAGACGCCGCGGAGCAAGTGTAGCCGCATTTTATACAAGCGTGAACAAGGGAAAATTCGTGATGTCTTTGACGTATCGACGTCGCTCAAGCTGAATACAATATCGTTTCGGCCTGTCGAAGGGGGCTTAGCACGATGTACACTATATCTCGCTCTAGCTTACAGCACCTCACGACGTGATTATTGAAATAGTATCGATCTCTCACGAAGCGCCCCGGGTCGGATATTCAGGTAATTGTTGCTACAACACTCGTGTGGTCGGACAACCTACAGCAGTATAGAAATTTGTGTAGTATTTCTATAGAATTCAGCAGAGATGTATGCATTGTATTGAGCACTACGATACTCTTACAGTTGTGATTTCGGTTCTGACGCTGTAGCAATGCTTTTGTTTTGCTTGTATCGGTAGCAATTATAAATCTCGCTTTTTACCTGTTGTAATGGCGTCGGATTACGTACACGACGGTCGTTGAAGATGACTCGCACTATACTCATATTGTGTACAACGATGATGCATTCTAGCAAGTGAAGATATACAAGGTACCAGAGTCGCAGGAATTTGTAAAATATCTGCCAGCCTCTCACAAATTCAAGAAATCGAGA
Organism: Peronospora matthiolae; assembly: GCA_921007115.2. Taxonomy (NCBI): domain Eukaryota; phylum Oomycota; class Peronosporomycetes; order Peronosporales; family Peronosporaceae; genus Peronospora; species Peronospora matthiolae. The sequence continues at coordinate 78,223 of CAKLBY020000107.1, read as the reverse complement.
CGCGTCTGCGATTTCCAACGTCTAATCTCATTAAACGTACACATGAACCGTTTCACGAGAGCAGTGTCATGTCTTGCAATCGGTGCAATCGTCAAAAGACGGTAGACGCTGAGATTCGTGCTAGAAACTAAAAGTTGCCTGAGATCCGTCAACTAATCATGATAATGTACGCTCTGGGGACAGCTTGGCAAGGTAAAGTGTACGCATCATATACTCCGTGTGTAATGGTATCAGGCAAAGTTTAGGTATGGTGTCAGAGGTGCAAAAGTCATCGGTACACTTTCTGATGATCATGCTATTTGTTCAATTTTTATAAACACAAACAGGCTTAACTAAACGCACAATGAGTGTAGATGTCTTTGCTTAGCTTCTGTACTCATTGCTAAAACCAGTGAGAGCGAATTACACAGCTATAAACAGTGAATCGGTCATACGTGTCGATGTTATCGTCGTACATGAACCTAAAGCCTTGACACATTGCGATGATGTCAAGTGCTTGCTATTCGCCACTATCACAAGCTTCTACGATATCGGCTGAGATTGACTAGGTGTCGTCAAGTACAAATTCGTCAATGTCCAGAACGGAAGTATGTCCACTGATCATTGTAGACTGGATAAGTTGATCCCGATCGAATCGATTCATTTAAGCTAGAAAGTGTTAGCTGCTGACAATGTCTTTAGCGTCATTTTAGAGTCAACAACGTGCAAGCAATTTGATTGTCATATGTATTCGCTACGTTTCGAGGTGGTGATCCATGGCCCTTCTTCCTTACCTCGCACCGCTACAGCATATTCTCCGCATCCGCAAATGAGCACAAAAGTGACAAATAAATAACGACTATCTCGCCCTTTTGGCAAACAGCACAACAATCGGGCCGATACAATCGAAAAAGTGACCGCAATGCAGGATATGGATATGCGAGATCGACAAAATACACTACAATTTTACTCGCAGCACGAACTATTTACTAACGGTTTTACACTAAGCCAGGCTTAGTTGTTCCGCTTTCGTGGTTTAATAGTTCATGCGTCGTCCGTGATAACATTTGGATTGATAATCAAGCACAATCGAAATGTAATATACTAACATTATCAGATCGAAGCAGGTGTTGCCGAGGACTTTAGCAGATGAACAATCAGCAAGTAGCGACTACGCATAGCTTGCTAAGGTATGACAAATTCTTGTGTGCAGCGTTGCAGATGTAGCCAGCCTATGCGTAGAGATTTTTTCTTGGTTGGTCCATCTTTGGAACCAATCGCCGTTTATTAAGAAATCAATTGCGTTTGCAGAATGGGTCTTTCCAGCTACTAGGAGTCGTGACATTAATTCTCTGGTGTCTAGTCGTCACGAAACACAAGATTTCGACAACAGGACAGAGTAACGCTACTGCAAAACGCCTGTGACGTCCCATCAAGTTCAACATCTCTACTTTCCAATCACAAACTTGTCCTTGGCAGCACGCACAATCCTCATCACCTCTACGGGATCTTTCTCTCCATTTGCAAACTGCTGCACCGTAGCTTCCTCCACTCGCATGAACGGATTCAACGCCAACTGCTCCTTCACTGTCGACGGAACGGTAGGCTCCTTCGCCTCTGTTTTCTCAATAGCCCATGCCAGTTTTCTCTGCACCGCTTCGTTGTCTGGTTCCACGTGTGCAGCAAAGCGTAAATTGCTTGCAGTATACTCATGGCCACAGTAAATCTTTGTTTCTTCTGGTAACTTGGCCACCACTTCGTTCAGAGCGTAGTGCATCTCCGCTGGAGTTCCACTAAAGAATCTTCCACATCCAGCAACAAACAGCGTGTCGCCAGTAAACAGTGCGTCTCGGCAATGGTACAGCACGTGATCACGAGTGTGACACGGAGTATAGTAGACGTTGATATTTAGATCCCCAAGCTGTAACACGTCTCCATCAGTAACGGAGTGAGTCTGGGCTTCCACAGCACTTCCCGGTCCACCAATGACCTGAATTTGACGCTTCTCCTTCTTCTGAATCAGGTTAACAAGGTCTGAATTTCCACCGGCATGGTCCCAGTGTGAATGAGTGGTGAGGATCATGGAAATGTCAACTTGAAGCTCTTTGGCACGAGTATAAACCTTCTGGGCATCCACGGGATCAACTGCCGCTGCCACATCTGTCGACACCAAATACAAGCACTTTATTCGACACAATTAACGATTGGAGATTGATATGGTTAGAGAATAGCGTACGATTGGTAGAGTCAATGAGAAGGTAGGCGTAATTATCGGACAAGACAGGAATTAGCTCGACTTGCAAGACCATCGCTGTTGTTCTTTTATGATGCAAATTGACAAGTGACGCCGTTTCTAATTCTTGCAATATTTTGGTGTGAAATAACACCCAAAATGGCCGATGTGTTGATTTTAGCGAATGAAATCGTAGAATGAAGATGGGTACTGCGCTTTCGACGGGTTCTAAGACTGGCGACATGCATCGCGTTTCTATCGTAACACAACCGTAATTTATGAAAGCCGTAAAATATGGAAGTGTATACGGACCACCATCCTGCCGTGTCAGGCAGGTTTGAATGCAGCGAGCTAGTATCAAGAGCAGAGCGATAGTGATGGTCCAAGGGCGAGTCTGACACCTTGCAAAAACTGGAAATTGATAGCTGCTAGATTTGTTGAGAAATGGTCATGAGACTGCCGTATTCATAGCAAAAGGATCGATTGATCGTGATGGTAAACGTAGAGCGAGAGCAATGATGCGAGATGTCTTTGCAGTAGAATACCTCGCCCATGCTGGTCTCAATAGTGTTGGACCACGATGAAGTGGCGAATACGAAACAGTTTGAATCTCACAACAAGCACGATGTAAATTTATACCGCTTGCAAGGCTTTCTTGGGAGTGTTGGCAGTGATTGGCAGTGCCAGTTTAAGCCAACGCATTTTAATAAGGAACTTTTCCGCCCACACAATTAGCAAGGTGCCAGGGCATTCTACAGCAGTTTAAAATGTGAGAAGGTGATGGCTACGATTGTGGGTTAATGCAGTTTCACGCTATATGCAGTACATCGGAACGGACGTGTTGCGTTGTGCCTTGGTGCGCAAGAATACGGTAGGGTTGATCATTGATGCACACGAATCTTGAACATAAAGCAGCTTTATGTTCAAGGTTCATCAGCGCTTGATGCTAAATGTGACGACCAAAACATATCACGTTTGGCAAGTGTAGTTCGCGAAGGAATCACATTTGATTGATGTCATCTCTAGGCTGCAACAGTCGTCTTGTGAGGTTTCGTAGACCCCAAAGTGGCTTTTCATTCACGACTGGCTGAGTCGTGAAGACCTATGCAAAGAGCTACAGTGCAGTCAAGCTGCAGACCGACTTGAAATTAGAGTGTGACAGCCTTACAGCTCGCCAAGTAGAAATCACTGCAGACAAAGTCACGTCAGACGACACCTCACACATCATCAAACTATCCAGAACCCAATCAACCTGCGTAAGCGATTCCTTATTATCCGTGCTTAAAAGCCAGCAAAACCGACTGTCTTAGCAATGAACTGCAGCTTCCGTACGCCCATTACGATAGAGAGCACTGACAATGTCCAGTAGCACCAAAACACTTCGTTCTAGTGTCCCTGAATGGTCCTGTAGCTCCCGCTCGGACAGATCCGTTTCTCCCTGTTTGAGACTCACACCTAAGAGCGCGGCTTCTCCTTCTTCTCCTTGTACAAAGCCAACAAAGACACCCCCGAGACTTTCACGACCTTGAACCGCACACCCGGAATGTCACCCACAGCGTGGCCGCGACGACCGAATCCCGAGATCAGCACCTCGTCGTTTTCGTCCACAAAGTTCAAACAGCCATCGCGCGGCACGAAGGCTGCAATTTTCTTCGAGTTCTTGATCAGCTGCACGCGACACGACTTGCGAATAGCAGAGTTGGGCTGCTTCGCTTCAATCCCAATCTTCTCCAGGACAATGCCCTTGGCCATGGACGACCCACCAAGCGGGTTGGCCTTCATCGCCGTCACCGAGTGGCTCTTGTTGTACGACTTTTGCGCCCAGCGCTGCGTACGGCGGTGCACGCGCAGCTTACGCGCACAGCGGATACCAGACGGTTTGTCTGCACGAGTAGAGTGGACACAACGAACACACCATAGAAAAAACATCAGTCGACTGCAATAAATCTTCCATCGAGTAGGTTCTAGAGAGTTATGACAGCAGCACACGAAGTTCGTGTGATTACAGCCCTCCTCCTCTATGCACGACATCCACCATGTATTTGAGGAGCTCTTCATCTCATAGCTACACTCGGCATCGAGTCAATTGTTTTGCAATGGAGCTACTTGGAGCAAGAAGAGAGAGCAGAAGGAGGAGGTTCAAGACACGAAAGGTAAACTGCCCTGCTCTACGAAGGACAGCCGCTGTTTGTGGACAACTTGACGAGATAATCACGTACGTTTGCCCATTTTTCAGTCGGAGGAATATCGGAATCTTCACTGAAGCTGGCGGTGGAACAAGGTCAAAATGAATGGAGGACGCCGAGGCGGGAGGACCGTACACGACGGGACACAATAAAGGTGCTCCACGCAAAAACGACAAGAAGACGCTTGTTCATTGGCCAAAATTACTCGTGACAAACGATCCGATCAAAAGATTGGTGGCCGAACGAGGTGGCACACGACTTTGTATTAATTCTTGCAGGTAGACGTGGTACTAAGTACTCTATGGACTGCTGCAATGGCGTAAAAATGCGCGGTCAAGTGTACTTGCACCTATCTGAACCCGTCCCTACAACTCGTCTCGTGCTGCTTTTTTCTTCCGCTTCTTCGACTTGTTCTTCTTCGCTTTGCGCTTCTTCTTGCCCTTCTTCGTCTGCTTCAACTCCGACTCTTTCTCCAGCTCGTCACGCTGCTGCTTTTCATCCGAAAGGATCTCACTCAGCATGTCGTCAATGTCTCCGTCATCTTCAGTGACATCGCCTGCTCCAAGTGCTGCTCCTTGAATCTCGTCAAACAGACACTCGTCGACTAATTCGGGAACGCCTACAAGCGGAGCAGTGCTCCTGCTACCAGACAGCACACTTTTCAGAAACGCCGTCGCACTCAACTCGTCAAAGATGCCCACATTCGTAGCAAAGCGCTGCTTCGAAGGAGAATACACAGCAAGCGTCGGCATCTGGAAAAGGCCGACACCAAACGCTTCCGCAAAGTCCTTCTGGCACTTCCCGTTCATCCAGATGAACTGGAACGGCTCTCCGCGCTGCGCGCTCTGGGCAGCGACGTGCGCCAACGTGATCCACCACGTAGCTAGACGAGACTCTGGGTCTGCTACTGTGTCCAGGTGGTCCTCGAAAAATCCAATCACACAAATCTTGCTACCGCCGCAAAGGTCACCGAAGTTCTCCTTGGTTACGTAGGGCACAAGCGACTGGGCAGACGTTAGATCAAGTGATGACACGTCAACCTCCTCACTTGTGAACCTGGTATCCTGAGGATGTGGATATTGAGCAAGAACTTGCAGAAGGAACTGCATCAGGTTCGGGTATGTGTAGGGGCCCATGGTTGTCTTCTTGTACGCAATTATTCCAAACTGACCAGAAGTCGGGCCTTCCGACTGGACTTGATTCGGCACCAAGCATACCAGTGCGGTCTTTGCAGATGCGTCGACCAGGAACTGCTTCTTCAAGTCCTCGCCAGCATCGTGAAGTACCGCTACCATGATCTTTTGTGTCGGAACGGACAGCGGGAGAGCCTTGATCATTGGTGGTGTAGTCTCTTTGGTTGTAAAAAAGACAACAGGCATCGCGTGATTCTCTCGTGCGAGAGCGGTGAATGCATTCAATTCAGCAGGAGACGTGATCGGGACAGTAAGATCGGGGATCGTCGCAACAGCCGTCTCCTTTGCCTCGTCAATTGTGGTGAACTTTTGCGGGAGAACCTCAGCACGTTTCAGTCTATTCGCACTGGTAAGCTCCAATGGAAAAACGCGAACACCCGATCCGCCATAACGCTCGCACAGTTCTACTTCCTTCTCGCAGCTGACTGCACCCGTCGCCACCACACCAGCTTTACGGTGCAATTGAGTCAAAGTCTTCTTCCACTTCTTCTCGTCCAAGTCTTGCTGCTCCCGCTGAGAGTCCATAAACTCGATGATCCACACAACGTCCGAGTGCAGAACCAACTCATCAAACTCTGATCCAGAAAAGAACCGGATAAACTTCGACTTTCCCTCGCTTGTCTTGGATCCCTTCGACGTGTTCCGCTTCGATCCCTTTGGCGTTGCAAAAGGCTCCACAAAGCTCTTGAGTGCACCGTACGTCTTCACCTTCTCTGCACTTGACACAACGTGGTCCGTCATCGATTTCAGCACCACCAAAGCCGGTACTTCCTCCACTTGCAACAGTTTCATCACCTCCTCTGCCGCTTCCTCGTCTTTGCTCAAAAACACAAAACTCAGACCTTGGTCACTCAACTCTGCAGCTACAGCTCGATACATGGGCGAAGCATGGCGCTGCTTCGAGATCAACAATACCACCGTCTCGACCTCCTGCGCCTTTTCTTGCACGAACTGGGTCAGAAAAGTCCACGTTGCGTCGTTCGCTTCAAGTTCGTACACAAATTGGGTCGGAATGGCCGATTTGAGCATCTTTTTGAGCTTTTGAGGTTTTTTCAACAACGAGATGTCCGCCGGCGTCGCAGCTCGATACAATTCACCAGTGTAAGGGTTCAGGCGTGGTACGTCTTGGTACATAACCAGTGCAGGCAGTTTCGGTAACTGCCATTGGTTCCCGACCGAGGTTTTATCATGGACCGCCATGTCCACCACACCAAAGGTGACAAGCCCTTCCAGCTCGGTTTCGATATCCGGCAGATCCGGATACGCCGACAGGACCAGCTCTTCTGGACTCGGTCTCTCGTCGCCTTTACCTCCTTCGTTCGTCCTGATCACCAGCAGCGCGTGGACTGTGGCCGAGCGCTCAATGGCTCGAAGATCTGCAGCAGTCGCGATGGTCTCAAGGGCATTGCTGAGTTGTGGCCATGAGACAGGCGAGAGACAAGCGGCGCTGAGGAGCGGGCGGAGACGCATGGGGATGCCGGTATTACACTTGTAGAGCGGGAGGGGAGCGAGGGGTGAGCGATCGGTTTGGAGAGGGTTCAGGGATTTGTGGTCGGTGGGTGTCGATACGTATGGCACTTTCACGGGGGAGACGTGAATGCTGTATGCTAGTTTTGATTATGGTGTTTGAGAGGTTTCGAGTTTGGTGCCTCTTTTCGTGACATCGAGGTTGCGGCGCTGATAGAGGCACGATAGCGCATGTTTTATAGAGGAAGCTATCGAAGGATGCTCTAACGGCCGCAGGCGTGTCCACTGGGTACGCAATTAGAGTGTAGCCAGGATAGAGTTGCGGACATAGTTTCAGGAAGCATCGAAGCACTGGACTTTATTTTGTAGGTGCTTCTGTGCCAATATATGTTGAACACACGGCAGTTCTGACTTCCCATCGACAATGGAGTCGCTATCTATGCCGTCTCTACAATGCGCCAGTCCCTCTTTAACGCGCCATTGACGCGCTTTATCTTGGGGTCCGTCTTGCCTGTCGAGTAACCCATGTAAAACCCAAGTCAAAACTCATCTTAGGCTTGGGATAGACAGTAACCCTCGACATTGCCACTCACCACGGAAGGTGAATCGGCCATAGACTTTGCCGTGCTTAAGGTCGAGCGATGGCCGAATTCGCACCACCTCCCAGTACGAAGGCTCCTCGTAGTTGGACCAGATCCCGCGCGTCACTCGCTTGCCCACGCCGTACTCCCGCATGGGAGTCAACACCTGGAAAGCGTTCTTAAAGCTCTTGGTTACCGCCGACATGGTGCTCTAAGTGTGAGTGAGTGGACGAACACGGTTTTTATAAAGTCCTGTGAACGAATAGAGATAGAATAAAGTAGCAAGAATAGAAAGCACGGTATGACGGTTTTTTAAATGCTTTATTATAGAAGACGTTTAACCAATTACTGTTTATTCAGAATGAGTACTGGATAGCCTTGGATAATTTGGGTTGGCCAGAATGTTCCCATTCTCGGCTAGCCCAGTTTTGATGCCTGTTTTGATAAGTTTTTAATTCGTAATTGACCAGCGTGGCAATAAGCTAAGCCTAGAATATCAGATCAGATCAGCCTTTCAGTGATTGCCTTTTCAGCATCACAGAATTGAGTTGACTCCTGGTTGTTCATCAGTTTGACTCTGAGTTTAGAAGAGACAAACGCGGAGTCTAATCTATGTGTACACTCTGTCGTCGGCTGTATTCGATACTGTACGAAGGTGACAATGGCATTGCACAGCAACAAAAAATGCCTCGGTAAGTCAGTGACACGGACGATTAATTACAGATACGGGAGCGAGATAGGGATGTTTTCTGTCAACAAACCCAGACATTGTTGCTCTAAACGGTGCGAGCTACGCACTTGTTTTAAATATGGGACAAAGAAAGGATCGCCTCCTGAGTATAATTGTACTATACTACACATTAACAAGACCGACGTCAGTGAGTGAAGCTGTCGCGGGTGCGTGTGTAGAGGCGGCGAGCTGAAGAAGCAAATCGGAGCGCTAAATCTAGACTTTGCTCCTGCTTCGGGACACGGTTATGCCTGAGCGTGTGAACGCTCTTGCAGAAAGAATCTAGTCAACGTTGCATTCTTTCTTAAAAAAAACTCGCTTTGAAAGGATCCGACGTATGTATAGGGTCGTGTATCAAAGCATTGCTGGAGACCGTTTCGATATGATCGATGCCGTATGCATGAGAACTAGGTACTCAATAAAGTTGGACTAACGTCCACTGTAGATGGACAAGTGGGGATCGAGAAGACGAACAGCTAGCTTACTTCCTTGTTCGTCGTAAATGTATTTGCTAGCAGTGTCACTGTGCGTTGTTTATGCAACATATGCGGCTCGATTGGCTTGAGAAAAATGAGAAACTTGAAAGAGCGATATGATGGCTATGTTGGAGTCGTACATGAATGCTGCTTGCAACAGTAGGTACAATAGCAGAGCCGATGCAAACTCAAAGGATGTTTGTCCAAAAAGAGTATAGCTTACCGGGTAACTTTACTGCCGCATACTTATTTTCCACACGATTGTACCAAGAGGTCGCCTCAATCAGATGATAAAGACTGAGACTTGGACAACCGCTGACAATTTGCTGAATGCCTTTCAATATGTTGTGCACCCTTTACACTAATGAGTAGTATTAGTACCATATCGTAGAAAATCCCGGGTGACGATTTGCATGAGAGGTGGCATGACTATCATTTTCAGCTTTTGTTTACATGCACCATGATACGATGATCCTCACTTTGACCCGTGAAATTGCCAGTTCCCTGTACTTCATACTGAGAAAACTCAGGCGCGAACATGCCCGTCAATTGTCTGCATTAGTGCTTGCCAAGGGTTTGGCGATCCTAGGTTTTCTACCGGACAAACAGGAAAATACACTAGCAACACGAGCGTAACGACGGCGCTCAGTTACTGAATGAAACCCTTCGCGAGTGTCACAGCTTCGTCGACCTTTTCCACTGTCTTGGCCTGGCCAGTGGCGTTCAGCACATCTTTGCCGCCACCTTTTCCATTCATCACGACCATCGCGTGGTTCACCCACTTTCGCGCATCCAGCTGCTTCAAGTCAACATGTTGCTGACTTACACGAGTGAACGCCGCCGTCTTGTTGGTGTCCGAGTCCGTGCTGAAGATCATGAAACTGCCCGTCGGAATGATCCCGCTCATTGCGTCCAGCATTTCGCGGCCTAGCTTCGAGTCTGTGCCGACGTCGAACTTTACCACAACTATCTCCTCACCAGCATCTCTGGCTTTCGTAGCCTCGACGGTAGCGTCATGCACACCGTTGGCGGCACGAGCAGCGGCAGCCTCCTTCTTTATGATCTTGACCCGGCTCACAAGACCGTCAACCTGTTTCCGGAGTTCGTCCTTCAGCGGCAGCGAGATCAGCGCCTGGTCTAGCACGGGCTTAAAAGACGACACGCGCTCTACAAACTCGATACCGCTCAAATTGTCAATAGCATCCAGCTCAGCCTGAAGCTTTTCGCCACGCTCCTCAGCCTCAATGGCGAGGTCGCACGTGTACGCAGACACACGCCGTATGCCCTTGGCAATCGCACACTCTTCAAACAGAACAAACCTCTTGGCCTCTCTAGTGTTCTTCAGGTGAGTGCCACCGCAAAACTCGACCGAAAAGTTGCTCCATAACTTATTCTCCGGATCCTCGAGCATCGGAGTAACAGGTTGGCCAATCGAAACAACGCGGACAAAGTCCGGGTACGTCTCACCAAACACGGCACGCAGGCCCTGGATGCGCTTGGCTTCAGCCTGTGCAGAGTTCTGCGTAAATACTTCCAACTGCTGTTTGATCACATCATCGCAAATAGCCTCTACTTCCGCCAACTGATTAGGCTTCAGCGCCTTGTTGTTCGTGAAATCGAAACGCAGACGCGATTCGTCCACAAGCGACCCACGTTGATCCACAGTCGTACCTAGCACCTTGCGCAGCGCAAAGTTGAGCACGTGCGTCATGGTGTGGTTGGGAGCCACCTTACCACGACGAACGTAATCCACCTCACACTCCACAGCGTCACCAACTCGTATGGACCCGAACGCAATAGGGCCCATATGCATCACGTATCCAGCGTACGACTCTACTGAGTCCACGTCCAGCTTGAAATTACCACTGCTCAGCACACCAGTGTCATAAATCTGGCCACCAGCCTGAGCGTAGAACGAAGTCTTGTCCAGAATAACACCTACACGCTCAAAATCACCAGCATTGACCTCCTCCACAAAGTTCGAGCTGGACTCCGTTGTCGTAAAGATAGCCAATACCTTAGCTGGCATCTTGATGTTCCAGTCGTACTTGGCCATGTCATCCGTGACGTCAACGTGTTTGTCAGCAAGTGTGCTGGTCTCGCGGGCCTCTAGGACAAGCGGACGTGTACCATTGCTGCCACCCTTCTTACGGTCCATCTTGGAGCGCTCACTCTGTAGACGCATGCACTCTTCGTATCCCTTAATGTCCACCGTCATACCCTCCTCCTCGGCCATGATCTCCGTCAGATCGATAGGAAAACCCATCGAGTCGTAAAGGAAGAACGCGTCCTCGCCAGGCACAACAAGAGCCTTATTTGACCGTGCGCTAGCCTCACGAATACTCTGTGCAATCTTCTTGAAGCGCTCAATGCCTTTGTTCAAAGTACGACCGAACGACTTTTCCTCGTCCAAAATTACATCCTCCACCTTCTTCTGCTTATCAACCAGCTCGGGATAAGCCTCACCCAGCATCTCCACCACACATGGCACCAGTTGCGTGAGAAAACCACTCGGCGCATTCAGGAATTGCTGGCCGTAACGCACTGCACGACGTAAAATACGACGCAGCACGTATCCACGGCCGTCATTGCTCGGCACCGCACCGTCTGTTATAGCGATCGTCAGTGTTCGCACATGGTCCGCTACAACACGGTAGGCCATGTCCTTCTTGTCCGAGTCTTCCTCGCCCAACTTGCCCGTGTACGGCGCCGAGTTGGCGGACTTTTGAATAGCTGCAAAGAGCGGAGTAAATACGTCTGTGTCGTAGTTCGAGTCCTTGCCTTGCAAAATCGACGCCAGACGCTCAAACCCCATCCCAGTGTCGACGTGCTTGTGCGGGAGCGGCACGAGTTTTCCATCCTGTTCACGGTTAAACTGGATAAACACATTATTCCAGATCTCAATTACATCAGGCACATCGGCATTCACGAGCTGTGAAGCATCGCGATTCCCGATCCGGTCATAGTGGATCTCCGTACAAGGTCCACAAGGACCGACGTCTCCCATTTCCCAAAAGTTATCTTTGCAGCCAAACGGCAGCACGCGCTCCAAAGGTAAATACTGGAGCCAAATGAGCCGTGTCTCTTCATCTGGCGCAAGGCCGAGCTGCTTGTCACCGCCAAAGTACGTGGCATAGAGCCGCTCCTTGTCAACCTGGAACACCTCGGTCAAGAGCGTCATACTCAAGTGCACAGCCTCCTGCTTAAAGTAATTACCAAAGCTCCAATTACCTAACATTTCAAAGAATGTATGGTGATAAACGTCCTTCCCCACGTCGTCCAGGTCATTGTGCTTCCCGCCTGCTCTGATGCACTTCTGCGAGTTGCACGCGCGCGTGAGCTTGGCCATGGGCTGGAGCGGGTCCACTTGGCCTAGGAAAATGGGTTTAAATTGGTTCATACCCGCGTTAGTAAACAGCAGTGTGGGGTCGTCCAGTGGCACGACGGGACATGACTTGAAAAATATATGGGGCAGCTGCTCGTGTGACTCGAAAAAGTCGATAAACGTCTTGCGGATGCGCGCAGCGGGCCACGTTTCGGCCGGGGAGAGAGAGGAGGATGCGTTCGTGATCTGGGTTTCTAGTGACTCGACGCGCACGTCCAGGGCTTCGATGGCTTGCTCGAGGGACGTCACGTGGCTCGACGCTTGGCTCATGCTGGACCGCTTGATGGATTGTTCGTGGTGGGCGTGCGAGCGGTTTAGAAATGGAGAGGGATGGCAGGTGATTGGTTGAAAGGGAGGGTACGACGGTGCGGATTGGATGAAAGGGTCTAAGCGACGGAGGAGAGGATACCGGTATGCGAAGACGATGGATGTGTGTGGCGCACATGAACGAGACGGTCGCGTTAGTTGGGAGGATATCGCAGGGTGAAAGTGGTTACGGCTGTGGGGTACGATGCGATTCAGTGTATGTCGCCTTGACTGCGGTATCTAGCACGACACAAAAATAGGCTTATGTTATTGTTTTGTGGGCCACGACCGGTGCTAATTAAAGCAAAATCATGGAAACCGACGTTGCAAACATACACAGTATATTAGAGCATTCGCGATTACAAATGGACGGCTTCATCGAAGTCACAGAGACGAGAGCAACTGACTTATTCTTGTGTCGATATCCCTACAACCGAGTTGGTTATAACCAACTACCCCTATGACAGAGCCTCTCATGTGTACCTCACAAAGGTCGAGATGGCTCCTAACGTGCACGCCCCATCTTCCTGCGCGTCGACCGAACATGTGAGCAAAAGCGAACGCGTGATGATCACGCTTAATCTTTTTGGATTGATACAGCTACTGCCGAGCTTGCAGCACTTGTGGCGGCTGAACCTGTAAATAGTCGTTTCAGGATCTGCTCGATCTCGTCCGGTGTTTTGCCACACTTTGCAAGCTCCAGCACCAAGTTCACGCGGTCCTTATTATATAGAGAATAACTTGGATTCAACTCTTGCTGCATCTGGGAGGTGGTAGCCGTGCTGCGAGGCTCTAAGATACCCCACGCTTCCCAGCTCTCACGATGCTTATTTGCACATTGAACAATACCGGGATCGGCACATTGGAGGACGTTTCCTGTGTGGCATGACACAAAGAAAAGGGAACACTTCCAGTTCGTCTCCATGGTGAAAAGTTCCCATTCACCAGGTTCCGTAGGATCGAACACGCATTTCCCCGACGTTCGCACTTGCAAGAAGCGGCCGTTGCGTCGAGACTCGATAGCGACCTTGTCGTCACGAACATGGTGCAGAATGACGTGCTCGTATATGTCACGATTGTCCGTCTGGCAACGAGCTTTCTTGGACCCGGGAGGATTCTGCAGATTTTTTTTCGTTCGTATCGTTTGGATGATTACTGGCACATTGAACGGAATGTCGGACAGGTCCATGGCGCAAAATCGATAGTGTTTGGCAAAGGCTGAGGAAGTTAAAGAGTCTTGACTTCAGACACCACTTATCAGGATCGTTATATGAATTTTCTGGAGCAACAGAGGATAGATCAGTCGCACACCAGATGATGCCGTTATATGTTAAACGACGAACCTGACGCAAGGTCTGCGCTAGTACAAATGTTTTTCGTAAATTTGTTGTTCTGACGGTTTGCTACAACGGTCACACGTTTGTAGTAAAAGAAGAAGCCTCCATTAAAACAATCTTGGCAGTAGAGATGGGATGTGCTAGTAATGTAATACCGATAGAAATCGGCTGTAAGAACAATGACGCAGGTCGCCCATCAGATTCTAATGCAGTCAATAATGAAGTTGACCGAGTGTTGACATACATGTTATTTGTCCGCGCAGTACACTGCTCGCAATCCGGCACTCGCAGATACAGCGAAAACAATTGGAGCGAGAGCAGTCCATCATGAATCACTATTCAGACCGTTTATCATGCGAGGACCGGTCAACAAAATCTGCTCGTGTCCCTGCTGATAGAAAGCACGAACGTGGAACACGGGAGTTGGAAACTATATGCAGCAATCAAGACTAGCCAACCCCCCCCCCCTATTCAATCAAAGACAGATTGCTACGTAGTAGACTGCAAAGTCAATTGATTTATTTTTGCGTCAGTGTCTTCTCGGCGACAACTCACGACAATTATCTTTCGTAGGCAAACTCTCATGTGTAAACCCGTCACGCGCATCAGTCATTATGATGCCTGACCCTTCCTTCTTCATGTCAACCGAAAATGCGAGCACAAGTAAACGCGAATATATCATGTCGACTGCTTTGTAACTGAAACAGCGACAGCCGAGCCCGAAGTTGTTGTGGCGGCTAGATTGTCAAACAATCTTGTCAAGATCTCCTCGATCTCGTCCGGTGTTTTGCCACACTTTGCAAGCTCCAGCACCAAGTTCACGCGGTCCTTATTATATAGAGCATAGCGTGGATTCAACTCTTGCTGCATCTGGGAGGTGGTAGCTGTGCTGCGGGGCTCAACGATCCTCTACGCTTTCCAACTCTCATGATCCTGATTTGCACACAGAACAATATCGGGATCGGCACATTGGAGGACGTTTCCTGTGTGGCATGACACAAAGAAAAGGGAACACTTCCAGTTCGTCTCCATGGTAAAAAGTTCCCATTCACCAGGTTCCGTAGGATCGAACACGCATTTCCCCGACGTTCGCACTTGCAAGAAGCGGCCGTTGCGTCGAGACTCGATAGCGACCTTGTCGTCACGAACATGGTGCAGAATGACGTGCTCGTATATGTCACGGTCGTCTTTTAAGCAACTAGCTTTTTGGACCCGAGAGGATTCTGCAGATTTTTCTTTTTTTCGTATCATTTGGATGATTACTGGCACATTGAACGGAATGTCGGACAGGTCCATGGTGCAAAATCGATAGTGTGTAGCAAAAGGCTGAGGGAGTGATCTATTTCTGACTTTAGATATCACTTGTGGTTTGTCTGGATCGTACCCAAGATGAATCAGCACCGTACCCAAATCCCGTGCTCACTGATATAAGGGATCACGAATGTACTTGGCGTGTGGTACGATTTATTTCTAACTTTCCGACCTCATGCACGACACAACATTAAATAGCTCACTGACAAATTTCCTTGATAAATTTTCGGGATTATAGCGTCAGATAGCGTATTTTACATTCTTTCAGTCAAATGTCTACGCATCATCACACGATCACACACAAAACGATGGCCAATTCGCAAAGTGGCCAGTTTTGCACCGTGTTGCAGCATCGTCAATATAATTCGCCTTTGCTACATCTCACCTAAATCATAATCCATTCAAGTGTTGGATCGTACGTACTTCGTGACACCAAGTGTAACGGGGCACCCCGAAGCTTGTTCTGGTGACAGTACGAGCTACTTATTCTGATGACAGAATAAGGCGGTGCCTCGTAACTTCACGTACACTCGTACGTGCAGAGGAAGACGGTAAGAAGAAGCGAGTACTTGTGTAACGGGGTGAATCGTTACATAACAATTTATAAGAAATTGTTAATAGAATATAACTATAAGAGTTATATTCTCAGAATATTGTCATAAGGACAATATTCTGTAGCACTTCCAAGTAGTTCCTAATTGGTTGATATAGGCCATTATATCAACCAACGAAGACGCGCCACGACAGACGCACGCAATGAGTGGTGAGCAGATAACTGATTTACACATTTGTATTTAGACATAGTTAGATGAAGATAAATAGTGATTTATTGCAGACATTAACTATTATAAATACAGTTCTACTTTTTACTCTAACCAAGTACTCGCTTCTTCTTACCGTCTTCCTCTGCACGTACGAGTGTACGTGAAGTTACGAGGCACCGCCTTATTCTGTTATCAGAATAAGTAGCTTGTACTGTCACCAGTACAAGCTTCAGGGTGCCCCGTTACACCTGGTAGCACTTCGTAGTCCGTCCAAGGACCGCGTTCACATCCAACATGAATATGTTGGATGATGAAGATGACCAAAGCTTTCACGCTACGCGTGACGGCTACTCCCATTTGAGCGATGTCGAATGGGATGCGGTTGAACGAATGGGTTCGACCATGGGCATCCATGCTGTTAGCGTCATGCCAGAGGCTCTCAATAGAGATGCCCAACATGCTACTATCGCCAAGTTCATTCAAAATGAACTTGACGCAGAACGCGAGAAAGTAGCCTTGCTTCACCAACAAGGTTCTCAACAAGCAGAGTTGTTGAGAGAACAAGGTGCTCAACAGTTTGAACTGTTGAGACAGCAGCAGGCTGCTGCTGGCGGGTCGATGCACTCGCGTCGGCCCGAGACTTTGAAGATTGACATCTCAAAGTATAGGGGGTCGAAGAAGACTCCCTCTTGAGATGGTTCGTCGAATTGGATGACGCCATAAGGGCGCGTCGCATCGACGACGGGGATATGCAAGTTGCATTTGCCCAGTCAAATCTGGCAGGACGTGCCAAGACTTGGGCACTGGGGCTCAAGCCGCACGACCCATATGCGTTTGGGTCGTTGGAAGTCTTCAAGTCGCGGCTCAGACAAACGTTTGAACTGCCTAGAGCTGAGTTCAGAGCTCGAACCGAACTCTTGAAGCTCAAGCAGGGTAAGCGTGATGTGCACGCTTACGCTCAACATATACGACATCTCACGAGTTGTATAAGTTCCAATCCGGTGGATGAACACACGTTGGTTTCGGTGTTCATGCAGGGTCTTGCGGATGGTCCTGTCAAGACTCACCTGTTCCGGCTTGAACTAGATTCACTAGAACAAGCCATTTCAATTGCGGAGCAGGAAGACTTCAGTCTGAGACAGGCTCGCGCCAGCTCGACATCATATCGTCAACCGAGACGATATGACAACGGAGGTCCAGAGCCGATGGAACTCTGTTATGTAGAGAGCGAGAAGGCTCGCTCTACAGGCTACAAGAAGTTGCAGAGATGCAACAGATGTCAAAAGACAGGACACTACGCTTACGAGTGTAGTGCCTCGTCCAGTGTCTCGCGACACTGGGCGTAGTGACCGTCCACCCATGAGAAAGGGGCAGGGACGAGGGTCCGCAGTTGGTGCAAAGACGCAACAACGGGATGGACCGTCAAAAAACGGACAGGATCAGTAGGTGCGGAGCACCCTACTGATCCAGCAACGTCAAGAGAATTTGTAGGCCTCTTGATGAAGGTTGCTCCCAACACACAGACATTGTGCGTTGCTGCTCTAGGTAATGAGATCTCACTCATTACCTTGAAACTCGAAGTGACGAATAAGTTGTCCCTTCGAGCTCTAGTCGATTGTGGGGCGTCCAACAATTTTGTGCGACGCCAATCGCTAGAAGATGGTCACTTTAAATTCAGTGAATGTGACACACCTCCTACGAGGATGACGGTACGTCTTGCGACAGGCGCATCCGTAACAAATATGAAGCGTATAGTGAAGATTCACTATACGCTAGAAGATACCCAATACGACGATGACTTTATCGTATTGGATTTGGATGACAAATTTGATGTCATCCTTGGAATACCGTGGCTCAGAAGGTACGAACCACGGGTAAACTGGCAACATCGGACAGTAACGATGCCTGCCGCTTGTTCATCAGATGGCCATCTGATGAACGTTTTGGAGCGTCCACAAGCGTGTGGATGTACTACGAGTGAGTGCGATGGCCTCACTTGTGGTACGGTCGTTAGTACGACTGCACAAAACCTTAGTGTACCAAACGGTTACACTTCGAGCAAAGTTCCGGCGGCTGTGAGGAAACACAGGCTGCGCTGAAGGTCCACCACTCGAATAAGTCGGGTGGACTGGGACAAAGATGTATCCCTAGAGGGAAACATCTAGAAGAGAAACAATCGATCGCTCAGGTTAAGCGAAACGATAATCCTAGATCGACTGGAGAGTCTTTCGTAGAGGATCTCGCTGTGGTTGCGCAACCCCAGCTAGAGGAAGTAAAGGGAATAAGTCCCAAGATTACAAATACGGCGGAAATAAGTTCCCCGAAACCCGCGGGAATAAGTCCCCGGGAAGACGAAGGAATAAGTCCTTCGAAGCCTGAGGGAATAAGTCCCCAGGAAATGACAGAGACATTGAATGTCATAGTCAATAACGGATCAAGTGTAGGCGCTTATACACTTGATCTGATTGCGCCTCCGAAGTTAACTTCGGAGATCACTCAGTTGCCAACGCTCGAACATAAAAGATTCTTGCGTGATCTGCGTAGTGGCAAAGTCAAGCAGATCTGCATACTCGTCGCTGAAGACGAGTATGTAACCGACATAAGGTCAGCAACAGTGTTTACTGAGAACGAGAGAGTTCTCAGTAGTTCATCTATGGACGAGAGTGTCCTAGATGAAAAGACACGAATTGAGCGATATGAGTCCCAATCATGGGAATCGCTCAAGGAAAATCCTCTCTATGAAGATTTGGTTGAATTCAAGGATGTATTCCCTGAAACTGTTCCGTGCGAATTACCGAAGGATAAAGGTATTCGACACGAAGTCGAGCTTAAACCAGGCTCGAAGTACTGTGTCATGAAGCAGTGGCCACTGCCTCGTGAACAAGTACTTGCGATCGACAAGTTCTTTGCCGATCGTTTAGCAGCGGGCCATGTGAGGGAATCAACTTCCCCACATAGCTCTCCGACCTTCTGTGTGCGAAAAGCAACAGGAGGGTGGCGGATAGTGCACGCGTTTAACAAATTGAACGCTGCAACGGTACCGGCTCAGACGCCGATACCGAGGAAGGACGTAATCATTGATGGTATGTCAAAGAGTACCATCTTTTCGTCCATGGATTTGATGGATGGCTTCTATCAAATCCTAATGCGGGAACGGGATATACCCTATACCGCAGTTAGCACGCCTAGCGGCATGCTCTGGGAATGGCTAGTAATGCCACAAGGGCTCAGTAATGCCCCTGCCACGTTCAACAGGTGTGTATCACATCTGTTGAGGCCAGTACGAGAATTCGCGCCGAGTTATTTCGATGACGTATTCATCCATAGTCGAGCTATGGATGGAAAGTCGGACGTTGAGGTTCACAAGTACCACGTCCGACAAGTTCTTACAATCATGCGAAAGCATCAATTGTATGCAAACCTCAAGAAGTGTATATTTGCAGCAAGCGAAATACCACTTCTTGGGTGCATCGTTGGTAAGAACGGTGTACGTCCTGATCCCGAAAAGATCAAGGCGATCACCGACTGGCCCGTGCCGGTCGATGTCAAAGGTCTTCGAAAATTCCTTAGCTAGCGGCGTATTTGCATAAGTATTCACGCAATTACGCCGAGATGACTGTACACCTCTCTCGTTTGTTGAAAAAGAACGAGAGGTGGTTATGGAACGCTGAATGTCAACGCCTTTGAGGGTATCAAGCAGAGCTTGATACAATCCCCAGTCCTAGCAATAGCCGATCAGGACAGGCCATTTCATGTGGTCTGTGATGCCAGCGATTTCGCAATCGGCTGTGCATTAATGCAGTACGACCTTGAAGGCGTTGAACGCGTCGTTCTGCTATCAGTCGCGTCAGCTGCAACCAGCTGAGCGGAACTATCCAGTGCATGACAAGGAACTCCTTGCCATGAAGTATGCACTCGCGAAGTTCAGAGTCTATCTATTAGGAGATAGACCCTTCGTTGTTTACACTGACCATGCGTCCTTACGCACGGCAGTGAACAGCCCGCACCTTTCACAACGAATGGCGCGGTGGTTGTCATTCTTTGCAGAATACAACTTTACGGTCGAGTACAAACCAGGACGACTTAATGTCGTCGCTGATGCACTCTCACGTCGTCCCGACTTTGAAACAGTCGCGAAACCCAACAGTGAGACAGTCACTGTTGCGGTTATGACGTCCTCAGTTCCATCTACAACGTTGTATGATGATGTGAGGCGGGCATACGCCCAAGATGGTGAGATAGTGAAGTTGTTGTCACATCTCTCCCAACCATCTCGAGAATCGTTGAAACGATTGTCGTCCGCGTATCGATCCGCATCAGATCGATACACTACTCGTAACGGTTTACTGTACTATACAGCCGTTTCTGGTGACACACCACGTGTTGTCATTCCAGATGATATTGATCTGCGTTTGCGGATCATGTTCGAGTATCACGATGCTCCTATAGGAGGACATCGTGGCCGAGAGAAAACATATCTCACGGTAAGTCGAGACTTTTACTGGCCCCGCCAGTATCAGTTTGTGCGAAAGTATGTTCGCGCATGCGAAGTCTGCCAACGAGTGAAGTCAAGTCCTTCACTGCGTGCACCTTTACAGCCTCTACCGGTTCCGGCTGAGTGCTGGGAATCCATCTCACGGATTTCGTCTTCGGGTTACCCAAAGACGCACGCGGGAATACGGGTATTCTCGTATTTGTTGACAGATTCAGCAAAATGGTACACCTTGTGGCTGTACCAGAGACAATCACGGCAAGTGGCTGTGCTTGTGTCTTTATTGACACCATCTTCCGACTTCATGGGTTGCCCCGTGAACTCGTATCAGACAGAGATCCACGATTCACTGCTGATTTCTGGCGTTCCGTGTTCAAATCACTCGGAACGCGCTTGAAGATGTCAACATCTGATCATCCAGAGTCAGATGGTCAGACGGAACGTGCCAATCGTGTCCTTGAAGAGATACTTCGAGGATACGTACACTCCTTTAAGAGTTGGAGTGAGTTTTTGCCGATGGTAGAGTTTGCCATCAACAACTCGGTGCATGCGTCGACGACACATACACCGTTTTACGTGAATGGCTTGCGCCATCCGCGTGTACCCACCTTACTAGAGTGTAACTCTGGTTTAAGGGGGGGAGGGACTCGCGCGAGCAAAAACCGATTTGGTTCACGCTCATCACGCTCTGAAGAAGAAGTCATTGCGTTTGATGCCGATATCGATAACATCGATATCGAAGAAGATGATGCCAGTGAGAGTGCGGAAGCCCTCACTGAAGACAATGATCCCAGTGAGAGTGCGGGAAGCCCTCACTGAAGAAAAGGTTGTTGTCGCTGCAGTGCGCTCACAGCACACTGAAGCTAACGAGTCATCAGATGAGTTCATACTGGCTCGTGAAACGGTAGTCCGTTTTGTGCAAGACTCCATCGCCGAAGCGGTGGATAAGCAAAAGCAAAACGCTGACAAGAATGGAAGGGCAAACACTCTTTTATTTAATAAAGGTGACTTAGTCCTACTGTCTACGGTTAATCTACCAAAGCATGTAGTGACTAACTTGGGTAGCAGTAAACTACTACCCAAGTACATTGGCCCATTTCGTGTATTGCACCGCCTAGGCAATGCATACACGATCGAGTTACCACGTAAGATGCGAACGCATCCCACGTTTTACGTTGGTCGGCTTAAGCCGTACCATCAGTACGCTGCTTCTTCCGATGAAGAACGCCCTTGCGCTCAAGCATCTCGCAGAGAGCCTTGTGCTCCCGATGGTGGGCATCAACAAGGGTCTGAAGAGCAGTTATCTCAGCCCGAGACCGATCAACAATCCCACGAGCTACCCTTAGCTCGTCACGAAGAGATGTCAGAGATCTCTCGTTCTCAAGCTGAGCAAAGGCAAACTCAGCTCGATGCTTCAAGGCAGTGTCCACCATCTGGAGACGCCTATTCCGCTCATGCTCGAGATCGTCGCGTAACCCTTGCGTTACGCGATCAAAGAAGCTCTCGGGAACACACCGATCCACATGATCGTGTGGAGAGCGTCTTTCCTCCTCCTCCACCTCCATTAGAGGACTCTCGCGGTGGCCAGCGCTATCTAGTTGAGCAGCTGTTGAACCACCGCGACGTGAACGGACGTCGGACGAGTTACCTCGTCCGGTGGCGCGGCTATCCCCCGTCCTGGGATTCTTGGGAGCCCCGCTCCCAATTGATGGTTGACGTACTGGGTCTGGTCGAGCAGTACGACGCGACACATCCTGTGCCGCAGAAGGACCGCCGGAGAAAGTCTTCCCGGCACGGTCGTAAAGGGATTTCAGGTTGTCAATCCCTTCGTACATCTCAGTAGAGACACGTACGCGCCACCACGGGCTGGTAAGGAGGTAAGCCTCCTTAGGTGCTCGTGCAGAGTTGTTCACACAACATGGGCACGAGTCTCCCCAAGAGAGGCAGGGTAATCCTTTCTCCCTTGACAGACGATGCAGCTTGTAGCGTGCACCTGTCGGGGTTCGCTTTTCAAACTTATCACGAGCTTTGATAAGTTTGTCGTTCCAAGCGTCACGACCTACATCCTCGAGATTATGGATGTAGGCGTTCCACGCCTGAAGTAGTGAGGGACCATCACGTTTGTGATTCCCACTGTACCATCGATGTCTGAAGAAAGCATCGATGAAGAACTCATGTTCAGCGCGATAGTCTTTCGCGCTGGGGTCAAGGTGATGAATCCTTGACGAATCGAACAATCGTGTTCGATAACGATCACTCGTCGTCGCCGACAAGTGATCCATGACAGATTTAGGAGGCATCCATGCCTTCTTTTCTGGAGCGAGACGCAACACATTGCGGTCCCGCTCTTCCTGCGACGTGCCGACAGAAGTACTGGCACCTCGCTGTGAAGTGGTGTCCATTGGAGAAACGACACCACTATTAGCGCCCGAGTCTCGCGACCTCGAGCGCCTTCGCTTCGGCGATGGTTCATCTGACTCATCAGATGAACCAAAGATGCTGCGACGCA
This sequence comes from Peronospora matthiolae, assembly GCA_921007115.2. NCBI lineage: Eukaryota > Oomycota > Peronosporomycetes > Peronosporales > Peronosporaceae > Peronospora > Peronospora matthiolae. The sequence continues at coordinate 55,274 of CAKLBY020000107.1, read as the reverse complement.
AAGCATCGTCCATGCCACGCTTGGCAGGCGGCTTGGATTCAATTGCCGTCGATACGGATCCGTCATCCGTATCAGGAGAGTACAAGACACCGAGCTCGTACTCTGTGAAGACACGAGTGTCTTCATGACCAGCGCCTGCATCACCAGGTGATACAGGCTGAGTCGATTCAGCAACCGATGGGATATCAGTTGCTGTAGTTTCTGCTTCGGCGTCCGCACAGAGACGTGCAGACGCGCTCTCGGCGGCCTTGCTCGCGCATCGCATGGGCTTGTTTACCATGCGATGAGATGTTGGAAAGTGGACGCGGACCAACAAGTGCAAACCCCGTCCCAAATGATTTGGGACGAGTATCCATTTAGTCAATCAGTCACTAAAGTGACTGATGGTTAAGGGGGGGTGATGTAACGGGGGGTGAATCGTTACATAACAATTTATAAGAAATTGTTAATAGAATATAACTATAAGAGTTATATTCTCAGAATATTGTCATAAGGACAATATTCTGTAGCACTTCCAAGTAGTTCCTAATTGGTTGATATAGGCCATTATATCAACCAACGAAGACGCGCCACGACAGACGCACGCAATGAGTGGTGAGCAGATAACTGATTTACATTTTGTATTTAGACATAGTTAGATGAAGATAAATAGTGATTTATTGCAGACATTAACTATTATAAATACAGTTCTACTTTTTACTCTAACCAAGTACTCGCTTCTTCTTACCGTCTTCCTCTGCACGTACGAGTGTACGTGAAGTTACGAGGCACCGCCTTATTCTGTTATCAGAATAAGTAGCTTGTACTGTCACCAGTACAAGCTTCAGGGTGCCCCGTTACAACTTGGTTAAAGTAAAAAGTAGAACTGTATTTATAATTGTTAATGTCTGCAATAATCACTATTTATCTTCATCTAACTATGTCTAAATACAAATGTGTAAATCAGTTATCTGCTCACCACTCATTGCGTGCGTCTGTTGTGGCGCGTGTTCGTTGGTTGATATAATGGCCTATATCAGCCAATTAGGAGCTACTCGTAAGTGCAACAGAATATTTGTCCTTATGACAATATTCTGAGAATATAACTCTTATAGTTATATTCTATCAACAATTTCCCATAAATTGTTATGTAACGATTCACCCCGTTACACCAAGCATCTAAGTGCGAGTACCTTTTACAGAAATGGACGCACAAGTACATGGCTAAGGCCTCCCGTCTTGTCTATAGCCATTCGCATCGTGCCTACATCTTTACTCCTAGTGGGCATATCAGCAACGCCTTAGAGCGCCATCAAGCAATTGACATCTGTCTCTTCTGGAAAGAGGCAAGAGCCAAACCAGACCTTCATGCAGACCGTCACCCATCGTGACACGATACGACGGGGTAAATTGCTGCTGGCACATACCGTGCAGATCCAGCTTATCTGTCCTTTCAGCCGCTCTCATGGCGTTCGGATGTTTATCCTTGTTTGGAAACATTAGTGGCACTGAGTTCCGCAGTTTGATGTTCAGCATGCGGTGTAGTGTCTACTCGTTCACCGTGAGGAGCAGCTCGTCCTCGTTCAGCATCCACACGATCGCCATCGTTTATGTCGACCACAAAGATCAGGCTCCGTGTGTTCTTATAGTAGTGGCGCCACAGCGGACGAATTTCGTCCTGTCCACCGACGTCTTGCGCCTCGAAGCTAATGTTTTTTATACTCCACCGGTAGGACTTTAAAAATTACCACCTAGTCAGGGATGGGCATCGACAACAACTCCCAAGGAGCCGCTTGGAGTAGAAGCCACCATAAGCGTGATATCATTAGCTCGCATAAGCAATTGATAGTAAGCATGTACGAGGTAGAGAGAATTGTACATTTACACCCTGCCATTTTGTTATAAATGACGTGTGTTCTAAGAACGAGTGTCCGTGACGGTATTATGGCCGCACAAAGCTTATCATAAGCATGCACAATACGCCACTTACCATTAGGCTTTATAACAAACAACGTCGGTGTGGATTGAGGAGACTTGCTTTCAAGTATCGTCTCCGCCGCGCGCTTAGCACTAATAAACTTGTAGATAATGTCGCAGCGTTTTTTTAATATATTTTAATGTCGTGCAGCGCAGTATTCAACTGTATGACTTACGCTCGAATCGGGAGATTATACAAACGGTGGATTAGACACACCAAGTCTTGATACTTCTTCGTCATAGGTTAGTAGGAATATGAAGAGCTGTATTAAAGAAACAACCCTTACGTGATCTAAATGTCGCCTTTCTACTTTCAAGGACTGTCTCATCCAAGCGAGACAAAAAGTGTAATTTATCATTGGTTCTAAAGAATACGATATCGGATAAGTCGCCTGCCTTTAAGGCCTGACCGAACTCACCTGCATACCTCTCGTTTTGCGCTAACAAAGCAGTTAAAGATGGGAGGACCGCAAGGCTGACTTCACTTTTTATGTGACCTGTAACTTTACCAGCCAGCGTATATAGCTGAGCGCTAGTGTCGCTCAGCGACATTACCGAACTATTACGTCTCGTAGCAGCCATCTGGCATCGCTGGCGTTTCTGCGAAGAATATAAACACTTCAACGAGGTTGAAACGTCTTTTTCCACAAGTTGATATAATCTGTCAACTTTAGCTTACTTTACACTAAAGCCGATGTCATCATCGACATCCAATGCAAAATCTCTTAATTTGAACTAATCACCCGAACAATAATCCACCGCGGTAAGCATGATAGATGAGTCTATCTCTTGATGCCTGGTATTCCCGCTCATAACGTCATTGAAGATATCCAATGAGGTGTTATGACAGCCTATTTAATCTACGGATATTAATTTGCCACCGCACATGCATCTAAGAGATCATACCTAAAATTGATTGACTCCTCAATTTGCCAGCTATTGAACAAGTGACTTCGACAAGCCCACGCTTGCTTTTTCACTCCTATTCGACTCGCAAGCATTCGCTCCTCACCCCCCTTGGGCCGTGTTGAGTAGCAGCCTTTAGTCTCCGACCCTCTTTTCACTTAGACAGTTAAACGCCTATAGTGTTTGACTGGAAGCTCATCCCTGCTCAGTGACTCAAGTTTGCGCTAGTTCATTTCCGAAAGGATTCGACAGGTTGACTTCAACTACTTTTGTTGTTGGACATTAGCATCGAGAGGTGTTAGTTGACAACACGTACCCGGACGCTAGGCCGAACTGGCGTGTTCGTTAAAAAGTATAACCTACGTGGAGTGGGGAGAACACACATACGTAGGCTGTACTGACATCTTGGTCCGGGTATTCAAATACCTTTTGACTGGTGGTTGCTTAGGTGTTCCAGACACTAGAGCCACTGCATCTGTCTTCCTTGATTTATTAATGCCTTGGGGTGGCTTCTTTTTTATTTACGTCTACACGGTATCCGGTGTTACTGCGGTTGGTACTTCGTACATTTCTTCTGTCAGTACCCCGCCTTTCCGGTATACAGTGTTACTTGGCGTTACTGCTGCGCGTAACCGGTCCAACCCACCTGGAACCTTATCCTGCCTTTCCTTATGAGTAAACTTAGTGGGCCTCAGCGGGATAGGACGTGGCGTCAGACTTGGCAGAAGGACGCTTCTAAGGTGGATTTTTTCGTCCGAGTGACGCTGTCTTCGCTAAGGCCGAAACAGCCTTGTTAGATCCGGATAGAGTCAGTCAAGGCAAGCGGAATACAGCCCTCGCAGGGGTGCCTCAACAAGTGTCGACTGAGCTATGTCTGCCTATGTGGATTCCTGCTCGTGACCTCCCCGCGACTTTTTCCAATACGGAAATAATGACGTCGCTCGGCTGGACGAACCAAACACTTTTGTGGTCTGAGATTCCGGAACACTAATGGGACTCAAAGACGATCCGTAACGCTAGTATCAGTTTTACGTGTACGGATATTGAGGTCTGTACGGAATTAGGCGGTACGGTGATGATCATTTGTGGTCGCAAATAGACCGTCCAGACGTACTCCAAGTACTCTCACTGTTACTATGTGGATCTTTAGCGCCTACCCGACGATGTGTCGGATGGGCTGATCTACGATTGGATCACCAAACAAGACACTTCGCCGGTGCATATTACTATGGTTAATGTGATTGGAGGTCTTCGTTCACGCAACCGCCGGGTGTACTTTAACCGAAAGTCATCCCATCATCGGTCATGATCGCCAAAAGCACGCCGCTTCGTCAAATCCAGTTTAATGGTCAAGGCTTTACGGTGGTGCATCGTCGTCAAGGATCCTACAACCAGACTATTCCTCCCTTTATTGAGGCCCTTCGGACTACAAAGGGCTCGGCAAAAAAGGCGTCGGCCACTACGGATTCGTCTAAATCGAGCTCCGAGTCTTCGGCTTCGGCGGTTGAGACCTGTCCCGATGATAATGCCACAATGGCTGATGTTTCGGATCACATCCTTCCTCCTTCGACGACGAGAATGATGCCAACGATAACACCATTATGGCTGATGCTTCCGGCTCTGATAGTGAGCCGCATAGTGGAAATCTCTCGGACTCTGATTTAAGTTACTCTGGTGCTATAAACGATAAAGAGTCGGCTATTAAGGTAGACCCTACGTCCATATGGCCCGTCGGAAAGGCGCCCCAATTTCCGGTAGGAGCTGTCGACTCAGAGGCCTACACCCCCGCCCGTATTAAGCGGGCTAAGTGCTTGGTCTTTGGCTATTACGACTCCGGAATCTGAGGTGCAACAATTTCATCCCTCTTTATTGGAATATCCGTTTGTTTCTTCACTGAATTCTTACGAGTGGCTTAGTGAAGGGACGAATGGCTTTATTCCTCTGGATCAAGACAGTCTTATGGGACCGGTCCGTCGACCCCCCCAAAGCAATTAGTTTATTTGTGGAATATCTGGCGGTATCCGAACGCATTCTGAATACGGCGGTTTACCAAGGTTCAGTGGAAGCCTTAAAGCTACCGGAACTTTGCTCGGTAATTGATGAATTTTTGGGTACCTTAACTTCCGAGCAGGACCCGGATAGCGTCCTATCCACAATTCAAGCCCAAACCAGCCTGTTTCGTGTTCTGCTTGACACCAAAGCTGCTGTCAATTACCAGCTCTTATGATCGATATTTTTTGGTCATGCTGTGCTTCGTGTCGCTGCAGCTCACCCGTCTTCTCCAACGGATGATGGGTCACTTTTGCAGCGACTTGGTGGCTTGTACCCAAATAAGTCGGACTTCGAATTTCAGTCCGTCCTCAGCCAACTGTGCCCGGATCAGGACCAATACTGGGGCCAAGTCAGACTGACTGAGCTCGATTTGGCTCTGCAAATTGTGGCACCCAGCTTCTACTTGGACCCACTGAAATTGGGTAACATCATAGGGAAGGCGGCTTCGTTACTGCCCCACCCTCTTTGGCTTCTTTGGGATGACCCGACCTTGGCGTCGGTCGTTCTCTCTCCCTTGTTGGAGCGAGTTTTATCAACTGCAGTTCCCGCTCATTAGAATGACACCCTTGATTTCTTAACGGGAAGGGCTACCATTGTGGCCTCCCAACCCCTTGCTTTACTCTAAAGCGTGTTGGACCCTTCGGGGATACTCGATTAATACAAACGGGTTCAACGCCGTTTCTTTATCGATTCTTGACTACTTCTCTAACAATTTTCACCTCGTTGGACTCCAAGAAACCCGTTTTACGAGGAAAAGGGCTTTGAACGGGCGACGCACCAATGGAAGACCGCTTCTTGCCTTAACATGATTTTTGGTCGCAAGACCACATGGATTTCTCTACCGGGTTGGCGGGTGTTGGAATTCTTCTTACGCAAAATGCCCCATTCACGGCCTTGAAGACGAGTTACTCTTCGCTAAGGCATATATCAGGAACTACTTCAGCGCTATTCGCTAGTTCGGGGTACATTGGACTCGGTCCCGGCATATATCAATGTGGTGTATGCCCCCATTTAATCTGGACTACGGTCGGAATTGTTTTAGACCCTTCCCGTCATTTTGAGGACGACGCCCATCATATTGTTCTAGGGGACTTAAAAACAGTTCTCTCAAGCCTGCTCGACCAAGCTCGCTTTGAAAATCGTGCGCGTCGTCAAGGCCGTGAAGAATTACTGGACTGGATGTCGGCCCTCACCTTGGTCGATACCTGGCGTCTTCAACATCCGGATCATACATCGCTAGTAATCAGTATTGGTAACATTGTTTACGCGACTTTACCAAATTGGTTGACACACCAGCGAACACAGCGATTGACACCAATGTTTAAGCAAAAATTTCTAGCAGCAGATGTACCGTCAGTAAAATTCCTTAGAAAAGGTACTACAGCTTTTACACAGATATTTCTAGCAATGGACGGGTACAACACGGACAGGAATGAGAACGGTCTGATGCCCAAACAGGCATAGCCAAGTGGGGTGCATCTGTTGGTAGACGAACTAAATAACCGTGATGAACCTCACCCATAAACAATTGTCGATGGTTTCGGTAAACGATTGGGCGATCCAATCTGTCCAAACTGACGTATGGACAGTAAAAAGACGACTTGCATAGTGAACAATTTCCAGTTTTAAAGGCAGTCTAAAATGCTGCGAGGCACATCAAGGATTCATGGAAGTGGTACACACATTTTTGCATGCCCGAAGCATTAAGATATTAGTGAGTGTGCGAAAGATTGAATGTTGATGTAACGGGGTCACACTAGCCATTGGCTAAATTGGTCAAAGACCTCTCATAAATGATATGGATGAATGTGTGTGACCTTAGAATTTATATCAGCAAGGGAATATTGATTGATCGACATTCCCAGGTTTACGGTACTTAATGTGTACGTACTTTGCACCTTCATCATACGATGACTGAATGATGTGCCAACCATCCATTTAGTCCGAATACTAGAATTTGGATCAGATCTAATTTAGTAAAATTTAGGGTACTTAAAGAAGGATTTTGTTTGATGTAAAAAATAAACAAAGTTCAGTTCTCATTTTGAGCAGAAGTTTCCAGATATTCCCCCCCCCTTCGCACACTGTGCCCTGCAGTTCCTTAAAACTGCCGTAGCTTAGAGAGTCCTTAGACTCCTACTCCCCTGGATATTGTGCTTGTGGTTCTCTAGAACTACACAGTAGTTGAGCTGTTAGCTCGTAGATTCCACCCGAGTTTCGTAAAACTGGGTGACTCTTTAACTTGATATAGTAGCTACGTAGAACAAATAGGCTGTCAGCCGTAAGCCACTAGCTTGTTAGATAAGCATTCCTCTGAATTAAAGAGCTGTGTAGCTCCGCTACACTTGGTAGCACTTGTAGTCAATTCTACACCTGATTCGTTTCAACTAATCCTCTGTGAGAGATGGAGGGTCTAGACTACATCTCTGAGGCTCATCTTATCGCGCTTAATGAGCTCAGATCGTTGATAGGGGTTGAGCAGGTCGACCACATTGTGGCCCAAGGCCCAGAAGTGCTTAATACACGTCTTGAAGCATTTATGCAGTTTGAGGCTACGCTGATAGGGCAGGTCCACGACTATTTAGCCTCAGCCATACCTACACGGTATTATTCAATACCTGAAAGTGAGTCTAAGACTCGTCCGCTCACTCTTAGTGTTAATACTTTCGAGGGGAAAGAGGGGGAAAGTCTCCCCTGGTTCCGAGAAACCGATATGGCTATTGAAGCCGCCTTGCTTCAATCGGAGCAACAGAAAGTTGACCTAGCCATTTCTAAGCTCGGTGGTAGAGCCAAAGAATGGGCTCTTACCTGTGATACGTCGGTTAGCGCTGCGTTTCCCACATGGGATTCGCTTAAACGAGAGATGTCTCGGGTGTTCGCGCCACCGAATCAAGCGTATCGTGTTCGCTCTCGATTACTAGCCGCCAGGCAGGGAAGAGAGAATTATCGGACTTTTGTCCAAGAGTTGCGAACTCTCATAGCTGCTATGCAGCTGGACCCTCTTCCAGAGCAAGTCCGTGTCACCATTTTTATGGAAGGCCTTCGTACGGGGATCGCGAGGACGGAAGTCTTCCGCGTCCACCCCTCAACGTTTGAAGAGGCTGTAGACATAGCGTTGAATGCTGAGTTCAACTTTAAAGCCGCTCGCTATGGCACTCATGGGCATGCCCAAAGATCATTTGATGGGGCTGAGCCCATGGACCTCAGCCATGCTGAAGAAGAAGAGAGAGCTCTTCTGGCTGTTGAACAGCAACGTAAAATCCGTAGATGTTACATGTGCGGGAGCACCAAGCACTTGCGCCCTCAGTGCCCACTGCGGAAGCCGCTTCAAAGTCGGCCGAGCCGCAATCCGCCTTCTAACCCAAAAGTGGGTACGGAGCGGGAAAACGGCAACTCCCAGTAGGCGCGGGGCGCCCTACTGGGGAGGAACTAGGTTCTGCCGAATCTTTAGGTGGTAAAGATAGACAGGGCTTAGCCCCAGACGGTCTTGTGGAAGTTTTCATGAGACGTGAGTATAAGCCAGGCTTGTTAGTGGCCTCGGCTAAAATTAAGGGCTTTGAAGAGCCGTGGTCAATATTAATTGACTCTAGAGCGTCAGGCAACTATGCTCGACGCCAGTCCCTAGAGGGATGTCAGCAATATGCTGAGGCGCTGAAAGCGCATGAGGGTGATGTTATCACTGTTCGCTTAGCGACAGGCACTCGTGTCACCGTACCTAAAGTTCCGTTGAACTTAGGTGTGAAATTATTAGATTTCGATAGTATCGAACGTTGTCTTGTCCTGGATTTGGACTCGAGATATGATCTCATCCTTGGGATGGCTTGGCTGGAACGCCATGAGCCATGGATTGATTGGAGGTCGAAGGCCTTAGGCGCAACGCGCAATGTTCCTAGTGAAGCTTTGGAGAGTCATGAACCCACCTTTGCTAGGCAACAAAAGCGCTATTGGCGCGCGCCACTGACGGAGTCTGTCAGTGTGCTTGACATTGGAGTGTCTGAGCTAGTTAACTCTGATGTCATTGACAATAGTGAAACGGCACGTATTCCGTTGAGTGACACTAGTAATGACAGTGAATCACTGAATGCTGGAAGCATTGATGGCTTAAGGCCGAGTCATCCTGGGTGTGATCCCTGTGATGCGCGTGGAGTGGCACGTAAACATCCACAGAGTGAGGTCGGCCGTGATGGCACCCCACTTAATGTCGGTAATGACATTGGCTCTGAGAGAGAACAGGTCGAGGTTAAAGATAATCTTCACCTCGTGGAACTGGATGTTCCCAACACGTTGAAGTGTCAAGTCTTTGCACAGAGACGACAGCGACGCCAGATGGCGGCTGTGAAAAGAAAGGCTTCTGCCATGACCCAGAAGGACACTAGCGAACAGTTGTACACGTTAGTCAATGGGGTGTCGGGTGCGATTGATGGAGAAGTTGGCCTCGAGGCCCTCCCATCGATTAACGCTCTGCTAGAGCTAGACGAAATGTCTGTAGACGAATTTCATCAAGCCTTAAAGGCTGGTGCTTTGTCCGATATGGTGGTCCTTAGACCTGATCTTGAGTTGAACTCGTCATCCCTTGTAGATGAGACAGTCCTTGAGGACATTAAAGTTGCACTCAGTGCTCGCAGTGGATCTGCCATTTTGAAGGATCCTTCGGATCCCTTCTATCCTTTGGTAAAGGAATTTCGAGGACGTGGTGTGTCATGATCCACCATCCACTCTACCTCCCGACAGAGGTGTGCGTCATGAAATTGACCTGGTCCCTGGGACCAAATATTGTGTTACACGTCAATGACCATTGCCTAAGGAACAGTGTGACGTCATTGAAGAGTTCTTTCGTGCAAAGCACGCGGCAGGCATTGTGCGGGAGAGCAAATCTCCACACTCGACACCGACATTTTGTGTCAGAAAGCCTAATGGTAAGTGGCGTATTGTGCACGCTTACAATAAGCTCAATGCGGCCACTATACCTGCGCAGACACCTATTCCTAGAAAGGATGTTCTTCAGAACGCTATGGTGGGTTGCACCATGTTTAGCGCACTCGACTTAGTCGATGGTTATTACCAACTGCTCATGCGAGCGAGTGATATCCCGCTCACAGCGGTTAGCACGCCGAGTGGCATGCTTTGGGAGTGGCTTGTTATGCCTCAGGGACTTTCTAATGCCCCCGCAACCTTTAATCGTCTCGTGACGCAGTTGTTCCGCCCTCACAGAGGATATGCACAAAGCTATTTTGATGACATTTTTGTCCATAGCCGTGCAGAACAAGGAAGATCAGATGTGGAAAATCACATTGATCATTTACGAGCAGTGCTCGGGTGCATGCGCACCAACAAGTTGTATGCAAATGCATCTAAATGCATTTTTGGTGCTGAAGAAATCCCTTTTCTAGGGTGCTTCATTGGAAAGCGCGGCCTACGGGCAGATCCCGCTAAGGTAAAATCCATTGTGGATTGGCCAGTTCCGTCTAACCCAAAAGACTTGCGTAAATGGCTTAAGTTAGCCAATTACTTACACAAGTATAGTGCAAACTATGCTGACATGGCAAGGCCATTAACCAACCTCCTTAAAAAGGACGCGGTTTTTGGTGTTGGGACTCGGTTCAGGAACAAGCTTTTCAAGCTGTTAAGGAGAGTCTCCTTCATGCTCCAATTTTGGCTTTGCCTGACCCTGATCTGCCCTTCAGTGTCATATGTGACGCATCTGATTTTGCCATTGGCAGTGCATTGTTGCAAACCGATGTCGATGGACATGAACGCGCCATTGCGTATGAGTCTCGCCATCGAAAAGCTGCTGAAAAGAACTACCCACTTCATGACAAGGAGTAACTTGTAATGCAGTATGCTCTTGTCAAGTTCAGAGTACATCTACTTGGCTCCAAGCCGTTTGTAATCTACACGGATCATGCGTCGTTGCGCACTGCGACCCAGTCGCCTCATCTCTCGCAACGTATGGCCCGTTGGCTTTCATTCTTTGCTGAGTATAACTTCGAGGTGAAGTATAAACCAGGGAAGCAGAATGCTTTGGCCGATGCGTTATCACGCCGGCCGGATTATGAGCTTGCTCATGTTACGACTCTGTCGTCTTCTATCCCTGATTTAATCCGTGCGGCTTATGCCAAGGATGATCAGTGTGTCGCGTTGTTACGCGCACTCGGTTGTGATGAGTTTAAAGACTCGGACATTAAATTGTCGGCACGCTCGCGTGCAGGGCTACATCAATATTCTTTCGATCGTGGCCTCTTGTGCTATAGCACGGATGCGGCGGATACTCCGCGCATCGTAGTACCTCATGATGAGGAATTGAAGTATCGTATCCTCTTTGAGGCGCATGATACAGCTTTGAGCGGTCATCTCGGTCGAGAGAAGACCTATGGCTCGGTCAGCCAACACTATTGGTGGCCCAAATTATATAAATGGGTGAGCACATATGTGCGTACGTGTGAAACGTGTCAACGGGTCGGAACCCCTCTCATACGGCTGCGCCTTTGGCAAGTTTGCCTATACCCACGGGTTGTTGGGAATCCATCAGTATGGACTTTGTGTTTGGTTTGCCAACAGATTTGGACGGCAACACTGGTATTGTGGTCTTTGTTGACCGTTTGAGTAAGATGACTCATTTAGCGGCTGTGCCGGCTTCGATTGATGGTGAGCGTACAGCACAGCTGTTTATCGATCGCGTGTTTCGTCAACACGGTTTGCCTTTGGCAATTGTTTCAGATCGCGATCCTCGCTTTACGGGGAAATTTTGGAAGTCCATCTTCAAGGTGCTCGGCACCAGATTGGACATGTCCACCGCGGATCATCCGCAGACCGATGGTCAAACTGAACGCGTTAATCGTGTCATTGGTGACATTTTGCGCAGCGTTTGCGCAGATACGCCTCGGCGTTGGAGATTCTATGCTTCCGGTGGTCGAATTTGCCATTAACAATTCGGTCCATGCCTCTACTGGCTACACCCCGTTCTATGTGAACGGCCTCACCCATCCGCGCGTCCCATTGACGCTACCACTCCGTGGTTCCGGGCTTGGTGGGAGAGGGATTGCCGATCGGCTTGCTGATGTCAGCCCTGCCACTGTTCAGAAAAAGGTTGGTGAGTTCCTTGCAACAAGGTTGAATGTCTTACGACATGTGCGAGATGCAATGGCTGATAGCCAAGATAAACAAAAGGAACAAGCAGATGTCAAAGGCAGAAATTGTATTGAAAGTTATGAGGTCGGAGACCAAGTCTTGCTAAACGCTAAAAATCTACCTACAAATGTAGTGTCAGCTGTTTTTAAAAAGAAGTTGCGTCCACGCTTCATTGGACCTTTTACGGTCGTGGCCAAGAAGGGCCTTGCGTATACGCTCAACTTGCCGCGCAAATTGCGTACACATCCCGTCTTTTATGTCGGCCTGCTTAAGCCATACCGGGACCCGTCCCATGTTGACTTGAAGGCGCTTGCGCCGCGTACATTGGCGTTGCCACAGGATGTTGCATCCGAATTAAGAGGTCAAGTTGAGCCTCGACACGAGTCTGAAGTGACTCCATCATCTGAAGACGGGCGCGATCGCCTTCCAACGTCGCCAGACGAGATCGGGCTTCGCCCAGGGCGTTCTGAGTCTGACCCAAAGTCTCACGGAGATCCTCCACTTTCTTCACCAACTCAGCATGGCTTTCAGCCGATACTCCGACCGCCACCGGTGTTGCTTGATAAGCAAGGGAATTTGTAGTTCCATGTGGAGCGGGTACTTCAACGACGTCGTCGTCATGGTCACTACCAATATCTGGTGAAGTGGCGTGGGTACCCTGAGTCTGAAAACTCATGGGCGTATGAGATTTCACTTTGGCAAGACTGCTCATACGCCATTGAGGTTTTTGAGCGCCACGGCCGAGCTCGTCTTGACGAGCGTCATGCTTATTTATCGTCGTAGTGAGAGCGGGCGAGTTCGTGTCAAAGATTGACGTGAACTCGCGGCTGCAGAGGCAGACGAAGCATAGCGGAAGCGTGATACTCCGCGCAGACGGCCTCTGGCCTTTAACTTCTCGAAGTCATAGCGAAGCTTTCGCTCTAGACGAACGTCTGCCACACTGGGACTTCCGCGTAGTGCGTGCATGCTAATGAGGCGTAGAAAGCCATGCATGCTGCGGATGAACATGTCGTCCTTTGCAGTCTCGTCCCCATCTTCGGACATAATGATTCGTATACCCCTAATTTGTGGAACCGGTGTTCCTTGGGCCTGCTTTTGCAGCCGTTCTCTGTAATGACTCAAAGTCATCACAGTAGGTGCCAAGTACCTCTCTCAAAAATCCTTGCGGCATTCGATATCAGTGGGCGTTTTCGCCTCGGGGCCGGTGTAACATGTTGCCGAAGTATGGCGTGACACTTGACGAATTAGTTCTTCCACGCCAGGTGGAGTGAAAGTATATTCACTGTGTCGTTGCAATGTTGTCTAAACTTCTGACTTGCGCCGTGCGCTTGCCGCTTGATCGGGCATGCGTTGTTGCTCCTTATCAAGCGGGTTAGTGATAATGGGTGTGTTCATGTGGGACATTGCTCCCAGCGCTGTGAGCGCATTCGCGGCACTATGTTCGGGGAACGGAAAAGGTGCCGGATAGGAAACGTCCCCACGCACAGGCGTGTTGGGTTTGGATTACTCCTCCACCTCGAATTTGGTATCACTACCACTGTCATAGTCCACGTGCTCGACACCAAGGAATTCGGCTCGATCCTTATCTATAGGAGGTGTCCAGGTCGGTCCATGTGAGTGTGTTGCTTTTGTAATAAGTCTCAATGGAAGAATGAATCGAGTGACGTTTGTGGTAACGTCAGTCTGGTGGGGGAGGGTGTAACGGGGTCACATTAGCCATGGCTAAAGTGGTCAAAGACCTCCCCTAAATGATATGGGTGAATGTGTGGGACCTTAGATTTTATATCAGCAAGGGAAAATTGATTGATCGATATGCCCAGGTTTACGGTACTTACCGTGTACGTACTTTGTACCGTCGTCATTTGATGACTGAGTGATGTGCCAACCACCAATTAGTTCGAATACTGGAATTTGGATCAGATCTAACTTAGCATGATATAGTGTAACGGGGTAGCCCGTTACAGGAAATTGACACCAAACGGTGTTAATAGGAACAGTGTCCAGCATGACAATATCCTACCAATGTTTTCCGAGATGGATAATATTGAAGGAATATTATCCCCTTTTAGGATATTATTATGCGCTGATTCAAGAGTGGTGGATAAGACATATCAACCATAGCTTGCCACCAATCGCTGCTAGATGCGCGCGATGAGTGGTGAGCAGGTTGTCGTCATACGACGACGTAGTTTAATGTAGTCGGGTGAAGATTAAATTTATTTTGATAGCTTGACTATAAGAAATGCAGTTCTCTTTTTACCCTTACTTGAACGAGTCGTTAAAGCAGATTAGCTTCCTAAGCACGTACTAGTGTACGTGAAGTCTCGCGGCACCCCAAGCAAAGGGTGCCCCGTTACACCTTGTAGCACCCGGACTACGAAGTCCGTCCAACGACTACCTAGTGTCCGTTCAACATGAACATGTTGGACGTAGAAGACGACAGCTTTCACGTCACACGTAGAGGGGACTCCTATCTGAGTGACACAGAATGGGAGGTAGTCGGACGCATCAGTGTGCACATGGGTAGATTTTCCATCAGTGGCATGTTGGACTCTCTACACAGAGACGAGCAACATGCTGCTATCGACAAGTTCCTACAACGGGAACTTGTCGTCAAAAGACAGAAGATAGCCTTGCTACAACAGCAAGGCTCTCATCAGTCGATGGGCGGGCCGACGCACACGCGTCGACCCAAAACCTTGAGGATTGATATCTCAAGGTTCAAAGGAACCGATGAAGATTACCTTTTGAGATGGTTCATCGAGTTAGACGATGCTATCAGGGCCCGTCACATCGAAGGTGACGAGATGTAAGTCACCTTCGCCCTGTCAAATTTGACGGGACGAGCAAATACTTGGGCCTTAGGGCTTAAGCTTCACGACACAAACGTGTTTGAGTCGTTATAGATCTTGAAGTCTCGGCTTGAAGAGACGTTTGAGCTAGCGAGAGACGAGTTCAGAGCACGCTCTGCACTTTTGAGGCTGAAGCAAGGTAAGCGTGGTGTGCATGCTTACACACAACTTCTACGCTACCTTGCGAGTAGCGTTACGGAATACCCTGTTGATGAGCATACGCTCATCGAAGTGTTCATCTACAGCATTTTAGATGATCCGTGAAGACCTACATGTTCCGAGAGGACTTCCATACGCTGGAAAATGCGATAGCGTATGCGGAACAAGAAGACTTCAGCCTGAGACAGTCTCAGGATAACTCATCAATTTATCGTCCGACGAGACGACAGGAAACCGGAGGTCCCGAACCGAGATGGACTTCTGTTAAATCGCGAGCGAGAACTCTCGTTCTCTGAGTCACAAGCGAACGGCAAGATGCCATTGCTGTCAGAAGATCGGACACTACGCCCGTGAGTGTAGTGTCCCAAGCACCGCATCGCGTCTTAAGACAGGACGTGTTGACCGCCGTTGGCCAAGGAAATGTCTAAGGCGCGGATCCGACCATGTCGCTGAACCACGACAACAAGTCGGACCGCCAAAAAAAAGGTCAGGGTCAGAAGGGGCGGAGCACCCTGCTGATCCAGCAACGTCAAGAGAATTGCAGGACTCTTGACGCAGATTGCTTCTAACACACAGTCAATGTGAGTTACTGCCCCTAGTGATGAGGTGTCCCTTATTACGTTTAAGATCGAAGTGACAAGTAGAATGTCACTTCGCACCCTAGTTGACTGTGGGGCGTCGAACAGTTTTATTCGACGCCAGTCGCTAGAGGATAGTAGGCTTAACTATGTTGAGCGAGAGTTCCCTTCAACGAGGTTGACGGTTTGCCTTGCTACAGGCGCAGCCGTAACTGTGAACAAACGTGTAGTGGGAATCCACTACACGCTAGAAGGAAGGGAGTACGATGATGACTTCATCGTACTAGATTTGGATGGCAGATTTGATGTCATCCTCGGTCTGCCATGGCTCAGACGATAAGAGCCATGTATCACTTGGCATCATCGATCTGTGAAGATGCCTGCCGTTTCTTCATCAGATGGCCATCTGATGAACGTCTTGGAGCGTCCACAAGCGTATAGATGTACTACGAGTAAGTGCGATGACCTCACTTGTGGTACGGTCGTTAGTAAGACTTCACAAGATCACATTATAGAAGACCACTACACTGTATAAACAGCTACCGGCACCTGTGTAGAGACACAGGATGCACTGAAGGTTCACCGCTAGAAACGATCGAGTGGAAAGGAACACGGAAGCACACCAAAAAGGGTGCATCCAAGATGAGAGATTCGTGCTTTCCAAGATGAACAAAATGTTGAAGCGAGATCGGCCATTAGAGAGTCGATCGTAGAGCAAGCCCGATCGACTGAAAGAGAGTCGATCGAAGAGGACGTGACTGTGTTAGTGCACCAACAGTCAGTACTCATATTGCAAGTCATTCCAGGGTTCTTGAGAGTGATAACTTTTGAGAGAGTCATGTTGAGGGTGTGGATCCCCAACCACCTGCGGATGTGTATTCCCAGTAGATCGCCGAGACAGTGAATGTCTTGGTGAAGGACGGATCAAGTGTAGGCGCTTATACACTCGATCTGGTAACTCCCCCGAAGTCAGCTTCGGATGTAGTCAAGTTGCCAACGCTAGAATCTAAAAGATTCTTGCGAGATCTGCGTAGTGACAAGATTAAGCAGATCTGCGTACTCTTCACAGAGGACGAGTACATCGTCGATATTCGGTCGGCACAAGTGTTTGCTGAGAACGAACAGGTTCTCAGTAGTTCATCTATGGACGAGAGTGTCCTCGATGAGAAGACTCGGATTGAGCATTACACGTCTCAATCTTGTGAGTCTTTGACGACAAATCCTTTGTATAAGGATTTGGTTGAATTCAGGGATGTTTTCTGAGTCCGTGCCATGCAAGCTGCCAAAGGACAAAGGCACTCGGCATGAGATGCAACTAGAACTCAGTTCGAAGTACTGTGTCATGAAGCAGTAGCCACTGCCCCGTGAACAGGTAACAGCGATCGACAAATTCTTTGCCGATCGTTTAGCGGCCGGTCATGTAAGGTAATCAACATCCCCACACAGCTCTTCGAACTTCTGTGTGCGAAAGTCCACATGAGGGTGGCGGATAGTGCACGCGTTCAACAAACTGGACGCTGCAACGGTACCGGCTTAAACGCCGATACCAAGAAAGGATGTCATCATAGATGGTATGGCAAAGAGTACCATCTTTTCGTCCATGGATCTAGTAAATGGCTTCTATCAGATCCTCATGCATGAACGGGACATCCCGTACACAGCAGTGAGCACCCCGGTGGTATGCTCTGGGAGTGGTTAGTGATGACACGGGGGCTAAGTTACGCCCCTGCAACGTGCAACAGATGTGTTACCAATATGTTGTGATAGGTGCGAGATTTCGCACCGAGTTACTTCGACGATGTCTTCGTCCATAGCCGGGCTAAGGATGGAAAGACGGAAGCGGAGGTTTATAGAGTCCACGTCCGGAAGGTTTTTAACCTTTTGCGAGAGCACAAATATTTCGCGAACCTCAATAAGTGTATATTTGTAGCGAGTGAAATACCACTTCTTGGGTGCATCGTAGGTAAACACGGCGTACGACCTGATCCAAAATAGATTAAGGTGATTAGTGACCGAACTGTGCCACACGACGTCAAGGGACTTCGGAAGTTCCTGAGAAAATTGGAACACTAGCACAAGAACTTGCGCAACTACGCCGAGATGACCGTATATCTCTTCTGTTTGTTAGAGAAAAACGAGAGGTGGTACTGAAGTACTTATCGTCAGCAATCCTTCGAAGGTATAAAGAAAAGCTTGTTACAATTAACTGTGTTGGCGATTGCAGATCAGGATAGACCACTCTATGTGGTCTGTGACGCCAGCGATTTTGCAATCGGCTGCGCGTTTTTGCAGTGCGACTCAGACGGCGCTGAGCGCCTCGTATGTTACCTATCGCGTCAGCTGCAAGCAGCTGAGCGTTATCACCCAGTGCATGACAATAAATATGCACTGGCTAAGTTTCGGGTACATCTCTTAGGAAATATGCCCTTCATCGTTTATACCGATCATTCGTCGTTACGCACGGCCGCAAATAGTTCACACCTCTCGCAACAAATGGCGAGGTGGCTGTCTTTCTTCACGGAGTACAACTTCTCTGTCGAGCATAAACTAGGACGACTCAATGTCGACGCTGATTCTCTTTCGCGTCGGCACGATTTGGAGCCGATTGCTAAACCCAACAGTCCTGGTGATCCCACTGTTGCAACGCTAACAGTGAGTGTTCCGTCATCGAATCTACTCGGCGACGTGCAAAGGGCATACGCAGAAGATAATACTCTTCTACGATTGATGGATTACGTAGCCAATCCGTGCAGTCAAGCTTTGAAAAGCTTGTTGTCTCAATACCGTTCTTCAACCGAACGGTATTCTGTCCGTGACGGACTGCTGTACTATACAGCATTCAACGGCGACACACCTCGTGTCGTCGTTCCGGCTCATAATGATTTGCGATTGCGCACCATGTATGGGTGTCACGATGCCCCAACAAGTGGACATCGCGGTAGAGAAAAGACTTACCTCACGGTAAGTCGTAACTTCTACTGGCCCCGCCAGTATGAGTTTGTGCGGAAATACATTCGCGCTTGCGAAGTTTGTTAACGGGTGAAGCCTAGTCCTTCATCCAGTGCACCCTTGCAGCCTCTACCGATTCCGGCAGAGTGCTGGCAGTCCGTATCGATGGACTTCGTCTTCGGGTTTCCCAAAGACGTTCACAAGATTAATGGTATTCTTGCGTTTGTTGATCGGTTCAGCAAGATGGTACATCTTGTTGCTGTACCAGAGTCCATCACAGCCCAGGGCTGTGCTCGTGTCTTCATCGATGCGATCTTCCGACTTCACGGGCTATGCCGTGAGCTCGTGTCTGATAGGGACTACCGCTTCGCAGCGGATTTCTGTCAATCTGTGTTCCGTTCACTTAGAACACGTTTGACGATGTCAACTTCTGACCATCCCGAAACATATGGTCAAACGGAACGCTTCAACCGCGTTCTCGAAGAGATACTTCGAGGGTATGTCCACTCGTTTAAGAGCTGGAGTGAGTTCTTGCCAATGGCGGAATTCGCCATCAACAACTTGGTGCACGCGTCGACAACGCATACACCGTTCTTTGTGAATGGCCTACGCCATCCACGTTTGCCCGCCTTCCTAGAGTGTGACTATAGTTTTAGGGTGGGGGACTCACTCGAACAAAACCGATCTGGTTCTTGCTCATCACCCGTCGACAATGGTGTCGACGTGATGGATGCCGATGTCGATGGGATCGATGTCGATGATGACGATGACGACAATGCTGGCATATTCAGCATCACCAATGACCGCCAAAGTGAGGACGACGATACCCTCACTGGTGAAGACAGCGTTCTTTCAGCAGTGCACACGAAGAGCACCACTGTTGACAAGGATGAATCAGCAGAGGAATTTCTGCTGACTCGCAAAGCGGTTGTCCGCTTCGTTCAAGACTCTATTGCAGATGCATTAGACAGACAAAAGAAAAACGCAGACAAACATGGAAGAGCAAATTTTCTTTCATTTGATATAGGAGACCTAGTTTTACTGTCTACAGTAAACTTACCGAAGCGCACAGTGACAAACGTGTGCAGCAGTAAATTACTGCCCAGGTATATCGGTCCATTTCGTGTGTTGCGCCGAATGAGCAACGCATACACGATTGAACTGCCCCTTAAGATGCGTACGCATCCTACGTTTTACGTTGGTCGTCTCCGCCCGTACTATCAGTACGAGCCCGTTTCGAGATGCGAAGAACACCTCCACGGTCGAGAGCCGAGACCACCCTCGAGTGGTCCCGTTTCAACGAGACAGTCTGGTCGACTAGCGAAGCTACCTGTTCACGCATCTCAGCGATGTCTCGACGAGCAGCAGCCAGCTCATCACGAAGAGAACGAGTCGAACGTTCGTTCCCAAGCTGCGCGAACGCAAAAGCGGCGCGATCGTCCGAATGATCGTGCGCTAAGGAATTGTAATTATCCCTTACAAGATCTTGAAGATCATAACGCCGAGTTCGTTCATGAGCCAGGTCATCTTGCAACTTTTCCGTCACACTGGAAGCTCCTGAACATCAAGCTGATCCGACCCTCGAGTCGGATCAAGTGTTCTCGCCGCCACCACATCCTCTGGTGGGCTCTGTTGGTGGTCAACGCTTTCTAGTGGAGCGTATTTTGAACCACCGCGATGTGAATGGAGTCAGGACAAGTTACCTCGTCCGCTGGCGTGGCTATCCACCGGCGTGGGACAGCTGGGAGCCTCGTGTCCAGCTGATTGTTGATGTTCTTGGTTTCGTCGAGCAGTACGACGAGACCCACCCGCTGCGTTCGAAGAAGGGACGTCGGAAAAAGAATTCTTAGAACGCGAGTATAGGGATTGCAAAGAGTTTATCCCTTCGGCCATCTCGGAAGAGATGCGCGCCCTCCAGTAGGGATCATTGGGAGGTAGTCCTCCCTAGGGGCACGATTCAAGATGTCCAGGCAACCTGGACACGAAATACCCCACGAGAGACAGGGTAATCCTGCCTCTCTTGAAAGCCGGTGCAACTTGTATCGCGCCCCGACGGGGTTGCGTTTCTCAAACCTGATTCGAGCTGCATCAAGTTTACCGAGCCAAGCCTCACGGCCAATACACTCGATGTTGTGGATGAGGGCATTCCATCCCTGCGCGAAGGCTTTGCAGTCTCGTACACGGCTACCATTGTACCACCGATGTTTGAAAAACGCATCGGTGAAGAACTCTTTCTCAGCACGGATAGTTTCCGTGCTAAAATCAGGAGGGCAAATCTTCCAGCAATCGAACAACGGGATGCGATCCCGTTTGGTAGTCGTGCCGGCCAACCGGTCCAACTCTTTAAATGACGGCAACCATAGAGACTCCACTTGGGGAGCGTGGCGCAGAACATTTCGGTCCCTGGCCTCTTGATTGGTGCCAGCATGAGCACTGGAACCAGTGTTACCCCGATCCCTCGAATTTCTTAGCTCGTGGTGATATATGGGTGCATTACCACCCTTCCCACGCGTCCTGTCGCTGGATGGACTTGCGTGAGGCGGAGATTCGTCGAATTAATTAATCGATTCGAAAAGCTCGAGCATGATGCCACCACATTGACCAGAGCCAGTCAACCTGGCTCTTGCAGTGTCCGCCCCGGGTGATTCGGAAGCGTTAGGAGCCGCCTTCGAGTCGGCTGCATCATCCGACTCGCCAGAATAGATGATATCTATGTCGGGCTCATTTGGATTGCGGTTCGAGGTACTCGCTGCAGACGCAACGGATGTACCTGTCGCACGTGCTGAATCACCACGTGGAGGGTTCACGACAACAGACGACGAATTGCCTGTTGTTGAGGTGTGAGAGGCGCTTTCCCCGGCCGCGCGCATGCGTTCAGACGCCCTTCTTGCTGCTGCAGTAGCAGCTCCCGTGCTTTTTGAAACCATGCGTTGGATTGGCAAATGAATGGAATTTGACCAACAAGTGCTCCCTTACCCAGAGTGATCCAATGGTGGTCACCCTGTCTCAATCAATTCTGAATCAATCAACGGGTGATTGGTGGTTTGGGGGGTGATGTAACGGGGTAGCCCATTACACGAAATTGACACCAAACGGTGTTAATAGGAACATTGTCTAGCATGACAAAATTCAACCAATGTTTTCCGAGAAGGATAATATTGAAGGAATATTATCCCCTTTTAGGATATTATTATGCGCTGATCCAAGATTGGTTGATATAAGACATATCAACCATGGATTGCCACCAATCGCTGCTAGATGCGCGCGATGAGTGGTGAGCAGGTTGTCGACATACGACGACGTAGTTTAATGTAGTCGGATGAAGATTAAAGTTATTTTGATAGCTTGACTACATTATTTGTAGTTCTCTTTTTACCCTTACTTGAACGAGTCGTTCAAGTAGATTAGCTTCCTATGCACGTACTAGTGTACGTGAATGTTTCGCGGCACCCCAAGCAAAGGGTGCCCCGTTACACATAGGGTACTTTAAGTAGGATTTTCTTTGATGTAACAAATAAACAAAGTTCAGTTCTCATGTTGAGCAGAAGTTTCCAGATATCCCCCCCTTCGCACACTGTGCCCTGCAGTTCCTTAGAACTGCCGTAGCTTAGAGATTCCTTAGACTCCTACTCCTCTGGATGTTGTGCTTGTGGTTCTCTAGAACTACACAGTAGTTGAGCTGTTAGCTCGTAGAGTCCACCCGAGTTCCGTAAAACTGGGTGACTCTTTAACTTGATATAGTAGTTACGTAGAACAAATAGGCTGTCAGCCGTAAGCCACTGGCTTGTTAGATAAGTCTTCCTCTGACTTAAAGAGCCGTATAGATACGCTACAGTTGAACTTTCAGATCGTACTTATCTGTGTATGTGTCTGCAAATAATACGGTTAGGTGATTTCGCACGTACTGAGTACGATCAAGCCTGTCCCCCCCCATAGGTATATAGGCATATCCGAAGTTACTCTTTGGCTCGATTAATATGGTAGTGCTCCACCGTGATTGGATTAAAATCAATGCTGTGCATGTTCTCAAAAAAAACGAAATGCTAGACGCCCATTAGAATAGGCTGATCGTATTTTCCAAGTGTACTGGACTGAGTTGTTACAGACATTAACATCATCATACTCCTTTTTCAGGGACTTCTGCTATAAAGTGCTTTGCAACTTGATCCAGTTCTACGAACTGGATTGCTTGTATTAAAGAGTGCCACTTAAAGCTTGCTCTCCTATCTTAAGGCCAGTAGACGATTGTCTAGATCCCTCGACTAGAGATCCCATTCGTTTGGCTATTTGTAATAAGGAGACGTGTATGCGAGTCGTTCTTCGAGGTCATAAGAGCTTCGGTGAAACGATCTTATTGTGTCATCAAGATTGCGATAGATCTTACGTCTTTCTGAGAGCATCGAGACACTGCAACAAAAATGTTGTGTGACAAAAGGACCGGGATTATCTCGACACTACGCGAATGTAAGCGAGAGAGATGCTGTGACAGTATACAAAAATTGTACTGTGGTAATGTCGTTGTTAGTTTTGGAGATGGTAAGTACTGGCAACCTGTATTGGAAACGCCAAATGATGTCCTCGCCTGTAAGCTGCCGCTTTTACAAAAATGAACAGAAGTAAGAAGACTGAACAAACCGTTGCCAAATCCTTTTTAAAACTCGTGCTATCATCCCCCTAACTGATATGATGACATCATTTAATATGCTCACAACGATAGCACCGGCCGACAGCATTTGTTTTGCCGGTGCAGAACAAGCAATTCCACAAAAATCGCCTTCGATGCTATATGTAGCAATAGAAGCTATATTGCATATAGACAGCTTTATAGTAGGATAAGGGGCAAGAGGTACTGGCTTGTTCGCGCGTCGGTATTATTACAACCGAGGTATGACCGATTACCCTTAACACGGAGATATCATGTGTACCTCACAATGATCGAGATAGCTTAGATCACGCATGTCCCATCTTCCTGCGTGTCGACCGAACACGTGAGCAAAAGAGAACACTAACTCCTTTTGGACTGGAACGGCTACTGCCGAACTTGCAGCACTTGTGGCGGCTGAACCTGTAAATAGTCGTTTCAGGATCTGCTCGATCTCGTCTGGTGTTTTGCCACACTTTGCAAGCTTCAGCACCAAGTTCACGCGGTCCTTATTATATAGAGAATAACTTGGATTCAACTCTTGCTGCATCTGGGAGGTGGTAGCCGTGCTACGAGGCTCTAAGATACCCCGCGCTTCCTAACTCTCACGAAGCTTATTTGCACACTAAGCAATATCGGGATACGCACAATGGAGGACGTTCCCTGTGTGACATGACACAAAGAAAAGGGAACACTTCCAGTTCGTCTCCATGGTGAAAAGTTCCCATTCACCAGGTTTCGTAGGATCGAACACGCATTCCCCCGACGTTCGTACTTGCAGGAAGCGGCCTTGCGTCGAGACTGGATAGCGACCTTGTCGTCACGAACATGGTGCAGAATGACGTGCTCGTATATGTCACGATTGTCCGTCTGGCAACGAGCTTTTTGGACCCGGGAGGATTCTGCAGATTTTTCTTTTTTTTCGTATCATTTGGATGATTACTGGCACATTGAACGGAATGTCGGACAGGTCCATGGTGCAAAATCGATAGTGTTTGGCAAAGGCTGAGGAAGTTAAAGAGTCTTGACTTCAGACATCACTTATCAGGATCGTTATATGAATTTTCTAGAGCAACAGAGGATAGATCAGTCGCACACCAGATGATGCCGTTATATGTTGAGCGACGAACTTGATACAACGTCTGCGCTAGTACAAATGTTTTTCGTAAATTTGTTGTTCTGACGGTTTGCTACAACGGTCACACCTTTTTAGTAGAAGCGGAGCCTCCATTAAAACAATCTTGGCAGTAGAGATGGGGTGTGCTAGTAATGTAATACCGATAGAAATCGGCTGTAAGAACAATGACGCAGGTCGCCCATCAGATTCTAATGCAGTCAATAATCAAGCTGACCGATTTTTATTTTGATACCCTTTTTTGGTCCGCGCAAGACTCTGATCCCTATTCGGCACTCGCGGATACTTTGAATACAATTGGAACGAGTGTAGTCCATCATAATACACAAGTGTAGAGTGGATCAATGTCTTTACTTCCCGTATAATCAAACTGTTAAAGTTTTGATATCCAAAGAACGCTTATCATAAGACAATTGGTCAACAAAGGCTGTAATTGTGGCTGCTAATCGAGAGCATGATTATATAATTCGGAAGTTAAATGTACGCGGCATATGAGATTAAGCCTGATCAATTTTCACTCGAAGACGGATAGCTTCGTACTAGCAGCAGTCCACAAGGTCAACTGACCTACTCTCGCGCCTGTGTCCGCACAGTCGCAATCATGACAATCCATCCTCTAGATGCAACTTTCATGCGTAACTCATCAATCGTGAAAGCCATTGTCATGCCTGACTCTCCCTCCTTCATGTCGATCTAAATGCTGCGAACAAGTGAGCGCGTGAAGATTACGCCTATCCCTTTGTAACTGGGACAGCGACTGCCGAGCCCGAAGTTGTTGTGGCGGCTGGACCGTCAAACAATCTTGTCACGATCTGCTCGATCTCGTCCGGTGTTTTGCCGCACTTTACCAGGTCCATGACAAAGTTTTGGCGATCTTTATTAGTCAGAGAACAGTAATTTAACGCATACTGCATCTGAGGTGTGGTAACCGTGCTGCGGGGCTCAACGATCCTCCAAGCTTCCCAATACTCACGTAGCTGATTTCCACACTGGACGACACCGTGGTCCGCACATTGGAGGACTTTTCCCGTGTGGCAAGACACAAAGTACAGCGAACACTCAGAATTCGTCTCCATGGTGAAAAGTTCCCATTCACCGGGTTCCGTAGGATCGAATACGCATTCCCTGTAACGGGGCACCCTGAAGCTTGTACTGGTGACAGTACAAGCTACTTATTCTGATAACAGAATAAGGCGGTGCCTCGTAACTTCACGTACACTCGTACGTGCAGAGGAAGACGGTAAGAAGAAGCGAGTACTCGGTTAGAGTAAAAAGTAGAACTGTATTTATAATAGTTAATGTCTGCAATAAATCACTATTTATCTTCATCTAACTATGTCTAAATACAAATGTGTAAATCAGTTATCTGCTCACCACTCATTGCGTGCGTCTGTCGTGGCGCGTCTTCGTTGGTTGATATAATGGCCTATATCAACCAATTAGGAACTACTTGGAAGTGCTACAGAATATTGTCCTTATGACAATATTCTGAGAATATAACTCTTATAGTTATATTCTATTAACAATTTCTTATAAATTGTTATGTAACGATTCACCCCGTTACATCACCCCCCTTAACCATCAGTCACTTTAGTGACTGATTGACTAAATGGATACTCGTCCCAAATCATTTGGGACGGGGGTTTGCACTTGTTGGTCCGCGTCCACTTTCCAACATCTCATCGCATGGTAAACAAGCCCATGCGATGCGCGAGCAAGGCCGCCGAGAGCGCGTCTGCACGTCTCTGTGCGGACGCCGAAGCAGAAACTACAGCAACTGATATCCCATCGGTTGCTGAATCGACTCAGCCTGTATCACCTGGTGATGCAGGCGCTGGTCATGAAGACACTCGTGTCTTCACAGAGTACGAGCTCGGTGTCTCGTACTCTCCTGATACGGATGACGGATCCGTATCGACGGCAATTGAATCCAAGCCGCCTGCCAAGCGTGGCATGGACGATGCTTTGCGTCGCAGCATCTTTGGTTCATCTGACTCATCAGATGAACCATCGCCGAAGCGAAGGCGCTCGAGGTCGCGAGACTCGGGCGCTAATAGTGGTGTCGTTTCTCCAATGGACACCACTTCACAGCGAGGTGCCAGTACTTCTGTCGGCACGTCGCAGGAAGAGCGGGACCGCAATGTGTTGCGTCTCGCTCCAGAAAAGAAGGCATGGATGCCTCCTAAATCTGTCATGGATCACTTGTCGGCGACGACGAGTGATCGTTATCGAACACGATTGTTCGATTCGTCAAGATCCATCACCTTGACCCCAGCGCGAAAGACTATCGCGCTGAACATGAGTTCTTCATCGATGCTTTCTTCAGACATCGATGGTACAGTGGGAATCACAAACGTGATGGTCCCTCACTACTTCAGGCGTGGAACGCCTACATCCATAATCTCGAGGATGTAGGTCGTGACGCTTGGAACGACAAACTTATCAAAGCTCGTGATAAGTTTGAAAAGCGAACCCCGACAGGTGCACGCTATAAGCTGCATCGTCTGTCAAGGGAGAAAGGATTACCCTGCCTCTCTTGGGGAGACTCGTGCCCATGTTGTGTGAACAACTCTGCACGAGCACCTAAGGAGGCTTACCTCCTTACCAGCCCGTGGTGGCGCGTACGTGTCTCTACTGAGATGTACGAAGGGATTGACAACCTGAAATCCCTTTACGACCGTGCCGGGAAGACTTTCTCCGGCGGTCCTTCTGCGGCACAGGATGTGTCGCGTCGTACTGCTCGACCAGACCCAGTACGTCAACCATCAATTGGGAGCGGGGCTCCCAAGAATCCCAGGACGGGGGATAGCCGCGCCACCGGACGAGGTAACTCGTCCGACGTCCGTTCACGTCGCGGTGGTTCAACAGCTGCTCAACTAGATAGCGCTGGCCACCGCGAGAGTCCTCTAATGGAGGTGGGGGAGGAGGAAAGACGCTCTCCACACGATCATGTGGATCGGTGTGTTCCCGAGAGCTTCTTTGATCGCGTAACGCAAGGGTTACGCGACGATCTCGAGCATGAGCGGAATAGGCGTCTCCAGATGGTGGACACTGCCTCGAAGCATCGAGCTGAGTTTGCCTTTGCTCAGCTTGAGAACGAGAGATCTCTGACATCTCTTCGTGACGAGCTAAGGGTAGCTCGTGGGATTGTTGATCGGTCTCGGGCTGAGATAACTGCTCTTCAGACCCTTGTTGATGCCCACCATCGGGAGCACAAGGCTCTCTGCGAGATGCTTGAGCGCAAGGGCGTTCTTCATCGGAAGAAGCAGCGTACTGATGGTACGGCTTAAGCCGACCAACGTAAAACGTGGGATGCGTTCGCATCTTACGTGGTAACTCGATCGTGTATGCATTGCCTAGGCGGTGCAATACACGAAATGGGCCAATGTACTTGGGTAGTAGTTTACTGCTACCCAAGTTAGTCACTACATGTTTTGGTAGATTAACCGTAGACAGTAGGACTAAGTCACCTTTATTAAATAAAAGAGTGTTTGCCCTTCCATTCTTGTCAGCGTTTTGCTTTTGCTTATCCACCGCTTCGGCGATGGAGTCTTGCACAAAACGGACTACCGTTTCACGAGCCAGTATGAACTCATCTGATGACTCGTTAGCTTCAGTGTGCTGTGAGCGCACTGCAGCGACAACAACCTTTTCTTCAGTGAGGGCTTCCGCACTCTCACTGGGATCATTGTCTTCAGTGAGGGCTTCCGCACTCTCACTGGCATCATCTTCTTCGATATCGATGTTATCGATATCGGCATCAAACGCAATGACTTCTTCGTCAGAGCGTGATGAGCGTGAACCAAATCGGTTTTTGCTCGCGCGAGTCCCTCCCCCCTTCAAACCAGAGTTACACTCTAGTAAGGTGGGTACACGCGGATGGCGCAAGCCATTCACGTAAAACGGTGTATGTGTCGTGGACGCATGCACCGAGTTGTTGATGGCAAACTCTACCATTGGCAAAAACTCACTCCAACTCTTAAAGGAGTGTACGTATCCTCGAAGTATCTCTTCGAGGACACGGTTGGCACGTTCCGTCTGACCATCTGACTCTGGATGATCAGATGTTGACATCTTCAAGCGCGTTCCGAGTGATTTGAACACGGAACGCCAGAAATCAGCAGTGGAGCGTGGATCTCTGTCTGAAACGAGTTCACGGGGCAACCCATGAAGTCGGAAGATGGTGTCAATAAAGACACAAGCACAGCCACTTGCCGTGATTGTCTCTGGTACAGCCACAAGGTGTACCATTTTGCTGAATCTGTCAACAAATACGAGAATACCCGTATTCCCGCGTGCGTCTTTGGGTAACCCGAAGACGAAATCCATTGAGATGGATTCCCAGCACTCAGCCGGAACCGGTAGAGGCTGTAAAGGTGCACGCAGTGAAGGACTTGACTTCACTCGTTGGCAGACTTCGCATGCGCGAACATACTTTCGCACAAACTGATACTGGCGGGGCCAGTAAAAGTCTCGACTTACCGTGAGATATGTTTTCTCTCGGCCACGATGTCCTCCTATAGGAGCATCGTGATACTCGAACATGATCCGCAAACGCAGATCAGTATCATCTGGAATGACAACACGTGGTGTGTCACCAGAAACGGCTGTATAGTACAGTAAACCGTTACGAGTAGTGTATCGATCTGATGCAGATCGATACGCAGACGACAATCGTTTCAACGATTCTCGAGATGGTTGGGAGAGATGTGACAACAACTTCACTATCTCACCATCTTGGGCGTATGCCCGCCTCACATCATCATACAACGTTGTAGATGGAACTGAGGACGTCATAACCGCAACAGTGACTGTCTCACTGTTGGGTTTCGCGACTGTTTCAAAGTCGGGACGACGTGAGAGTGCATCAGCGACGACATTAAGTCGTCCTGGTTTGTACTCGACCGTAAAGTTGTATTCTGCAAAGAATGACAACCACCGCGCCATTCGTTGTGAAAGGTGCGGGCTGTTCACTGCCGTGCGTAAGGACGCATGGTCAGTGTAAACAACGAAGGGTCTATCTCCTAATAGATAGACTCTGAACTTCGCGAGTGCATACTTCATGGCAAGGAGTTCCTTGTCATGCACTGGATAGTTCCGCTCAGCTGGTTGCAGCTGACGCGACTGATAGCAGACGACGCGTTCAACGCCTTCAAGGTCGTACTGCATTAATGCACAGCCGATTGCGAAATCGCTGGCATCACAGACCACATGAAATGGCCTGTCCTGATCGGCTATTGCTAGGACTGGGGATTGTATCAAGCTCTGCTTGATACCCTCAAAGGAGCGTTGACATTCAGCGTTCCATAACCACCTCTCGTTCTTTTTCAACAAACGAGAGAGGTGCACAGTCATCTCGGCGTAATTGCGTGAATACTTATGCAAATACGCCGCTAGCCCAAGGAATTTTCGAAGACCTTTGACATCGACCGGCACAGGCCAGTCGGTGATCGCCTTGATCTTTTCGGGATCAGGACGTACACCGTTCTTACCAACGATGCACCCAAGAAGTGGTATTTCGCTTGCTGCAAATATACACTTCTTGAGGTTTGCATACAATTGATGCTTTCGCATGATTGTAAGAACTTGTCGGACGTGGTACTTGTGAACCTCAACGTCCGACTTTCCATCCATAGCTCGACTATGGATGAATACGTCATCGAAATAACTCGGCGCGAATTCTCGTACTGGCCTCAACAGATGTGATACACACCTGTTGAACGTGGCAGGGGCATTACTGAGCCCTTGTGGCATTACTAGCCATTCCCAGAGCATGCCGCTAGGCGTGCTAACTGCGGTATAGGGTATATCCCGTTCCCGCATTAGGATTTGATAGAAGCCATCCATCAAATCCATGGACGAAAAGATGGTACTCTTTGACATACCATCAATGATTACGTCCTTCCTCGGTATCGGCGTCTGAGCCGGTACCGTTGCAGCGTTCAATTTGTTAAACGCGTGCACTATCCGCCACCCTCCTGTTGCTTTTCGCACACAGAAGGTCGGAGAGCTATGTGGGGAAGTTGATTCCCTCACATGGCCCGCTGCTAAACGATCGGCAAAGAACTTGTCGATCGCAAGTACTTGTTCACGAGGCAGTGGCCACTGCTTCATGACACAGTACTTCGAGCCTGGTTTAAGCTCGACTTCGTGTCGAATACCTTTATCCTTCGGTAATTCGCACGGAACAGTTTCAGGGAATACATCCTTGAATTCAACCAAATCCTCATAGAGAGGGTTTTCCTTGAGCGATTCCCATGATTGGGACTCATATCGCTCAATTCGTGTCTTTTCATCTAGGACACTCTCGTCCATAGATGAACTACTGAGAACTCTCTCGTTCTCAGTAAACACTGTTGCTGACCTTATGTCGGTTACATACTCGTCGTCAGCGACGAGTATGCAGATCTGCTTGACTTTGCCACTACGCAGATCACGCAAGAACCTTTTATGTTCGAGCGTTGGCAACTGAGTGATCTCCGAAGTTAACTTCGGAGGCGCAATCAGATCAAGTGTATAAGCGCCTACACATGATCCGTTATTGACTATGACATTCAATGTCTCTGTCATTTCCTGGGGACTTATTCCCTCAGGCTTCGAAGGACTTATTCCTTCGTCTTCCCGGGGACTTATTCCCGCGGGTTTCGGGGAACTTATTTCCGCCGTATTTGTAATCTTGGGACTTATTCCCTTTACTTCCTCTAGCTGGGGTTGCGCAACCACAGCGAGATCCTCTACGAAAGACTCTCCAGTCGATCTAGGATTATCGTTTCGCTTAACCTGAGCGATCGATTGTTTCTCTTCTAGATGTTCCCCTCTAGGGATACATCTTTGTCCCAGTCCACCCGACTTATTCGAGTGGTGGACCTTCGGCGCAGCCTGTGTTTCCTCACAGCCGCCGGAACTTTGCTCCGAAGTGTAACCGTTTGGTACACTAAGGTTTTGTGCAGTCGTACTAACGACCGTACCACAAGTGAGGCCATCGCACTCACTCGTAGTACATCCACACGCTTGTGGACGCTCCAAAACGTTCATCAGATGGCCATCTGATGAACAAGCGGCAGGCATCGTTACTGTCCGATGTTGCCAGTTTACCCGTGGTTCGTACCTTCTGAGCCACGGTATTCCAAGGATGACATCAAATTTGTCATCCAAATCCAATACGATAAAGTCATCGTCGTATTGGGTATCTTCTAGCGTATAGTGAATCTTCACTATACGCTTCATGACGGTTACGGATGCGCCTGTCGCAAGACGTACCGTCATCCTCGTAGGAGGTGTGTCACATTCACTGAATTTAAAGTGACCATCTTCTAGCGATTGGCGTCGCACAAAATTGTTGGACGCCCCACAATCGACTAGAGCTCGAAGGGACAACTTATTCGTCACTTCGAGTTTCAAGGTAATGAGTGAGATCTCATTACCTAGAGCAGCAACGCACAATGTCTGTGTGTTGGGAGCAACCTTCATCAAGAGGCCTACAAATTCTCTTGACGTTGCTGGATCAGTAGGGTGCTCCGCACCTACTGATCCTGTCCGTTTTTTGACGGTCCATCCCGTTGTTGCGTCTTTGCACCAACTGCGGACCCTCGTCCCTGCCCCTTTCTCATGGGTGGACGGTCACTACGCCCAGTGTCGCGAGACACTGGACGAGGGGCACTACACTCGTAAGCGTAGTGTCCTGTCTTTTGACATCTGTTGCATCTCTGCAACTTCTTGTAGCCTGTAGAGCGAGCCTTCTCGCTCTCTACATAACAGAGTTCCATCGGCTCTGGACCTCCGTTGTCATATCGTCTCGGTTGACGATATGATGTCGAGCTGGCGCGAGCCTGTCTCAGACTGAAGTCTTCCTGCTCCGCAATTGAAATGGCTTGTTCTAGTGAATCTAGTTCAAGCCGGAACAGGTGAGTCTTGACGGGACCATCCGCAAGACCCTGCATGAACACCGAAACCAACGTGTGTTCATCCACCGGATTGGAACTTATACAACTCGTGAGATGTCGTATATGTTGAGCGTAAGCGTGCACATCACGCTTACCCTGCTTGAGCTTCAAGAGTTCGGTTCGAGCTCTGAACTCAGCTCTAGGCGGTTCAAACGTTTGTCTGAGCCGCGACTTGAAGACTTCCAACGACCCAAACGCATATGGGTCGTGCAGCTTGAGCCCCAGTGCCCAAGTCTTGGCACGTCCTGCCAGATTTGACTGGGCAAATGCAACTTGCATATCCCCGTCGTCGATGCGACGCGCCCTTATGGCGTCATCCAATTCGACGAACCATCTCAAGAGGGAGTCTTCTTCGACCCCTCTATACTTTGAGATGTCAATCTTCAAAGTCTCGGGTCGACGCGAGTGCATCGACCCGCCAGCAGCAGCTTGCTGCTGTCTCAACAGTTCAAACTGTTGAGCACCTTGTTCTCTCAACAACTCTGCTTGTTGAGAACCTTGTTGGTGAAGCAAGGCTACTTTCTCGCGTTCTGCGTCAAGTTCATTTTGAATGAACTTGGCGATAGTAGCATGTTGGGCATCTCTATTGAGAGCCTCTAGCATGACGCTAACAGCATGGATGCCCATGGTCGAACCCATTCGTTCAACCGCATCCCATTCGACATCGCTCAAATGGGAGTAGCCGTCACGCGTAGCGTGAAAGCTTTGGTCATCTTCATCATCCAACATATTCATGTTGGATGTGAACGCGGTCCTTGGACGGACTACGAAGTGCTACCAGGTGTAACGGGGCACCCTGAAGCTTGTACTGGTGACAGTACAAGCTACTTATTCTGATAACAGAATAAGGCGGTGCCTCGTAACTTCACGTACACTCGTACGTGCAGAGGAAGACGGTAAGAAGAAGCGAGTACTCGGTTAGAGTAAAAAGTAGAACTGTATTTATAATAGTTAATGTCTGCAATAAATCACTATTTATCTTCATCTAACTATGTCTAAATACAAATGTGTAAATCAGTTATCTGCTCACCACTCATTGCGTGCGTCTGTCGTGGCGCGTCTTCGTTGGTTGATATAATGGCCTATATCAACCAATTAGGAACTACTTGGAAGTGCTACAGAATATTGTCCTTATGACAATATTCTGAGAATATAACTCTTATAGTT
Source organism: Peronospora matthiolae (assembly GCA_921007115.2). Taxonomy (NCBI): domain Eukaryota; phylum Oomycota; class Peronosporomycetes; order Peronosporales; family Peronosporaceae; genus Peronospora; species Peronospora matthiolae. The sequence continues at coordinate 21,807 of CAKLBY020000107.1, read as the reverse complement.
ATATTCTATTAACAATTTCTTATAAATTGTTATGTAACGATTCACCCCGTTACATTCCCCCGACGTTCGCACTTGCAGGAAGCGGCCGTTGCGTCGAGACTGGATAGCGACCTTGTCGTCGCGAACATGGTGCAGAATGACGTGCTCGTAATAATCACGATTGTCCGTCAGGCAACGTGCTTTCTTGGACCCGAGAGGATTCTGCAGATTTTTTTCTGAGCGTAACGAATGGAGTATCACCGGCACGTCGAACGGAATCTCGGACAGGTCCATTGTGGTTATTCTAAGTGATTCGTGGAAGGCTTAAAGAGAAATGTGTTTGACTTTATATATCACTGCTAGTAAAAATCAATACAAGAATAAATGAGCGGCGGTGAATGGACACGGTTCGTCCAGATTGATACGATGTATTTGGTAATATTATTTTGGGAATGACTATCCTCACACCCAATTTTCGCTTTCAATTCAATTCTTACACCGGCAAACATAATGTCAACATTGGTGGCTTGCTACTATGCAATAAGTACTTGACAATGCAATACATCTAGCTTTACTTACACTGTAACGGGATAGTCCGTCACATGATATTGACACCAAACGGTCTCAATAGGAACATTGTCTAGCATGACAATTTCCTACCAATATTATCTGAGATAAATAAAATTGAAGGAATATTATCCCCTTTTAGGATAGTATTTATGCGCTGATCCAAGATTGGTTAATATAAACAAATAAACCATAGAATACCACCAGTTGCTGCTAGACGCGCGCAATGAGTGGTGAGCAGGTTGTCTTCATACGACGACGTAGTTTAATATAATAAGATAAAGATTACAGTCATATTGGTTAGCTTAACTATATAAAATGCAGCTCTCTTTTTACCCTTTACTCAACATAGCTGTTGAGTACATTAACTATTTCTGCACGTACTCGTGTACGTAGAGTTTCGTGCCACCCCAAACAAAGGGTTCCCCGTTACATACACGGTCTACATGTTTCTCCTACCCCGGACGCCCATTACGTATTGCGGACTACTTACTTACGAGCTAATTTTTGCTAGTTTGTGACGCTTGATTAAATTAAACCGGGGAAGCGCTTATTCGAGTGCGATCTGCGATAGCTTGGGCTTTATTGTAAACGGGTTACACGTTGTTGGGTACTTGGTACCCTGTGTCCAAGACACACGGATGACATCCCACTGAAAGAGATACATGATATATCATCGGTTTATAGGGGCTGACTAGTGTCAGCCACCAGATAGGAGAGATCTCAGCTGTACTAACTTAGGATAAGTGTCTAGATTAGGATTAAGATATTCTATAGGTTTAGATGTAAATAAAATTCAGTTTCCCTTTTGATCTTAAAGGCACGTACCTTGCGAGGCGTCTTTGGTCGTTGATCACTGATCACCAAGAGTTAGAAACACCTCCTTGAGGTAGCTAGTTGATCCTGAGCACTCAGTGCTGTCGATTCACTGAATCGTTTGGTTCCCTGGAACGAGGACCATAATCTTTACACTTGTTGACTTATTGAGTATAGATCTTTAGAACTAAGTTGCTCGTTGCGCGTTAGGTCTTCCTTTGACTTAAGGATCTGCGTAGCTCTGCTACACTTGGTAGCACTTGTAGTCAATTTACGCTTGAGTCTATTTAGACTGATCCTCTGTGAGGATGGGAAATTCCATTTTCCTCTCTGAGGCCCAAAACGTCCCGCTTGATTAGCTGACCGCGTCTTTGTGTCCAGAGTACGTGGAGTTCCTTGTTTCACTAGGCCCTGAGGTGCTAAATGCACGTGTTGAAGGCTTCATGCAGTAGAGCGACCCTTCTAGGGCAGGTCCAAGACCAAGTAGAGTTGGCTATGCCTACACGCTATGTTTCTGTACCAGACGAAGAGGATAGACCTCGTCCACTTAGAGTGGAAGTTATGAACTACTCTGGTAAGGAGGGTAAAAACCTCTTCCTCTGAATCAGTGAGATTGAGATGGCCATGAGACCAGTCCTGATAAAGCTCGACCATCAACAGGTCTCGCTGGCTATTTCGAAGCTCGATGGAAGAGCTAGAGAATAGGCCTTGACATGTAGCACGCCTGTTGAGTCGCTAAATTTACAATTAGTACAGGTGTTCTCACCACCTAACCAAGCCTACCGCGTGCGCTCACGCTTTTTATCTACCCGTCAGAGTAAGAATGATCTATTGGACTATATCCGATAGTTGAGAACTCTCATGGCTGCAATGCAGTCTGACCCTCTGTCTGAGGCAGTTCATGTGACTATATTCATGGAACGTCTTCGTACTAGCATTGCAGAACAGAAGTTTTTGGGTTCACCCCTCTAATTTCGAAGAACCGTGAGAATTGCTCTCAATGCTGAGCATAACTTCAAGTTGGCCAGGCTTGGCTGGAATGGGTACAACCCTAGCTCTGCGAGATCAAACCACACGAGTTATCCGGCCTTTGACAGGCCGGAACCGATGGATCTTAGCCATGCTGAAGCTAAAGGTGAAGTTGAACTTCAAACTGCTGAGCAGCAACGCGTCGCACGACGATGTTTTACGTGCGGAAGCACTAAGCACTTGCGGCATGGTTGCCCTTTGCGTAAACAGCGTCATGCTACAAGCTAAATTCAACCCCGTGCTAAACGTCTGGCATGGCACGGGGGGATGCCGACACCCAGTAGACTCGGGGTGCCCATAAGGGGAAGAATTGGTTCTGTTAACACATTTTGGAGGTAAAGTTAGACAGGGCTTAGCCCCAAAGAGCTCCGTACCTATGGCATAGAGCGTGGATACGAGTCTGACTTGTTAGTCGCCGAGTCGAAAATTAAGGGCTTTGAAGGGCCTTGGTCGGTATTGATCGACTCTGGAGCGTCTTACAATTATGCTCGACGTCGTTGCCTTGAGGGAAGTCAGCGTTATGCTGAGGCGCTTGCAGGAGGATTCTTCTATCATGGTTCGTTTAGCGACTGGAACTCGTGTTACCTTACTTAAAGTTCCATTGAACTTAGGTATACAGTTTTAAGACTTCGACAGTATTGAGCGCTGTCTTGTCCTTGATTCGGACTCGAGATATGATGTCATCCTAGGTATGGCTTGGCCTGAACGCCATGAGCCATGGATTGATTGGAGGTCTAAGACCTTAGGCGCAATGCGCAATGTTCCTAGCGAAGTTTTGGAGAGTCATGAACCCACCTTCGCTAGGCAACAGAAGCACTACTGGCGCAAGCCTTTGACAGAAGATGTCAATATGCTGGATATTGGAATGTCTGAGTTATCTAACTCCAAGGTTACAAACATAAGTAACGAGCCTAGCCCGTCTAAAATTAGTGAAACGGCACGTACTCCGTTAAGTGTTACTCGTTGTTAGAACGAGTCCCTGTATGCTGAAGCATGGTTGGCCTAGAGCCGAGTGATCAAGGATGTGATTCCTTTGATGTGTGTGTGGTGGCACGTGAAAATCCACCGAGTGTGGTCGGCCGTGAAGGCACCACACTTAGTGTCGGTAATGACATTGCTGGCGAAACGCCGTTCAGTTCAGGGCTAGTCCCGCATAATCTACGTGGAGTGGCACGTGAAAATCCACTGGGTGAAGAGCTCGAGTCATGCAACACTTCACCGGATATCGGTCAAGACACTGGCTCTGGTATAGCGCGTACTACTAAGATCAAAAGTAAAGGGGACAGTAATATTCCGACCCCTAAGGGGTGTGAGGTCGCCAAGAAATAGATTGGACGCCAGATAGACTTTGTAAAGCACCAGGCGTCCACACAGTCACTGAGTGATACTATTAACACAATTAAATACGCTTGTTAACGGAGTGACTGGTCAGGTTGATGCAATGTTTGTCTTCAAACCCTTCTATCTTTGGATGCTCTGTGTGATCTGGACAAAATGTCGGATGGCGAGTTAAGCTAGGCCTTACAGGCAGATGCTTTATAAAAATAATGAGTATTAATTAGACCCGATGTTGAGTTGAACTCATCCTCATTAATGAATGAGTCTGTCCTAGAGGACACAAAAGCGGCACTGAGTGCTTGAGGTGGGCCATCGATCTTGAAAGATCCTAAATAACCTATTTGTTATCCTTTGGATAAGGAATTTCAAGATGTGGTGTGTTACAATTCATCATCTATCTTACCATGTGGTAGATGTTTACGTCATGAATTTTGACTTAGTTCCTAAAACCAAATACTGTGTGACTTGGCAATGGACCCTACCAAAGGAGCAGTGTGACGTAATTGACGAGTTCTTTCGTGCAGAGCACGCGGAATGGTTCGTGAGGGTAAATCTCCCCGTGAGATTAAATATCTCCATTCAACACCGACATTTTGTGTCAAGAAGCCAAATGGCAAGTGGTGCATTATGCATGTTTACAATAAGTTTAATGCAGCCTCTATACCGGTGCAGACGCCTATTCATAGGAAGTATGTTCTTCAGAACAATATGGTAGGATGTACTTAGCATAGTGCACTTGACTTAGTCGATGGATATTACAGCTGCTCATGCGAGCGAGTGATATTCCGCCCACAGCGGTGATTTCTCCGAGCGTTATGCTCTGGGAGTGGCTCATTATGCCACAAGGGCTGTTTAACTCCCCAGCTACTTTTAACCGTCTGGTGACGCAATTGTTCAGACCTCATCGAGGTTACGTACAAACGTACTTTGACGACATCTTTGTCCATAGTCGTGCAACGAATGGTCGATCAGATGTGGATAACCACATTGATCATTTACGAGCGGTGCTCGAGTGCATGCGCACAAAAAAATTGTACGCTGACGCGTCTAAGTGCATCTTTGATGCCGAAGAAATCCCTTTTCTGAGGTGCTTCGTTGGGAAGCGAGGCCTTCGAGCGGACCCCGCTACGGTAAAGACCATAGTCGACTGGCCAGTTCCAGAGAACAAAAAGGACTTACGTAAGTGGATTGGCCTTGCCAATTACTTGCATAAGCATAGTGCAAATTACGCAGACATGGCTAGGCCATTATCCAATCTACTGAAAAAGAATGTGGATTGGTGTTGGGGTCATACCGAGCACGATGCTTTTAGCGGTTAAGAAGAGTCTCCTTCATGCACCAATATTGGCTTTGCCTGATCCTGATCTGCCCTTCAGTGTCGTATGTGACGCATATGAATTTACCATTGGCAGTACTCTGTTACAAACAGATGTTGATGGACGCAAGCGCGTCATTGAGCTCGAGTCTCTCCAGCTTAAATCTGATGAAAGAAATATCCAGTTCATGACAAAGAGCTACTTGCTATGAAGTATGCTCTAGTCAAATTCAGAGTACATCTGCTTGGCTCAAAGCCTTTTGTGATCTATACAGATCATGCGTCGTTGCGCACTGCTACACAGTCGCCGCATCTCTCTCAGAGAATGAACCGTTGGCTTTCATTCTTTGCCGAATATAACTTCGAGGTGAAGTGTAAGCCAGGGAAGCAAAAATGCCTTGGCTGATGCGCTATCGTGCCGCCCCGACTATGAGCTTGCTCATGTTACGATACTGTCGTCATCAGTCCCTGACTTAATCCGTGCGGATTATGCCAAGGACAAACAATGTGTAGCTTTGCTACGGGCTCTTGGAAGCGAGGAGTTTAAAGACTCGGACATAACATTGTCGTCACGTTTACGTGCAAGGCTAAATCGATATTATATCGATCGTGGGTTGTTGTGCTATCGCACGAATATTGAGGATGCCTCTCGTATTGCTGCTACTCATGATGAGGAGTTGAAGTATCGAATCCTATATGAGGCACATGATACTGCTTTAAGTGGTCATCTCGGTTGTGAGAAGACGTATGGCTCAGTGAGCCAGGCTTATTGGTGGCCTAATATGTACAAATGGGTGAGTAAATATGTGCGTACATGTGAAACGGGTCAAACCCTCAGCACATGAATGCAAGCGGTGCAAGTGCACCGCTTGCTAGTTTCCTGTACCCGCTGGGTGCTGGGAGTCCATCAGTATGGACTTTGTGTTTGGAATACCGAAGGATTCGGACGGCAACACTGGTATTGTGGTCTTTGATGGCCGTTTATCAAGATGGCTAATTTAGCGGCTGTGAATAATTCCATCGATGGTTAATGCACAGCAAAGCTGTTTATCGATCGTGTGTTTCTACAACATGGTTTTCCTGCATCAGTTGTCTCTAAAAGAGATCCCCGCTTCACTGGGAAGTTTTGGAAGTCAATCTTCACAGTGCTGGGCAACCTATTGGAAATGTCCACGGAGGATCATCCGCAGACCGATGGCCAAACTAAAGTCTGTCTTCACGGTGCTTTCGAAGTCAATCTTCACGGTGCTAAGCAACCTATCAGACATGTCCACGGAGGATCATCCGCAGACCGATGGTCAAACTGAACGTGTCATTCGCGTCATTAATGACATTTTGCGTGATGTTTGCGCTGACACGAAAAGGCGTTAGAGCTCAATTCTCCCTGTTGTTGAATTTGCGTTAGACTACGCTGTTCATGCCTCCACATGCTTAACTCCGTTTTACGTTAATTTTCTCACCCACCTTCACGTTCCCTTTAAGCTAACACTCTGTGGATCAGGGCTTGGTGGAGAGAGGTTGCCGATCGGCTTGCTGATGTCAGCAGTAATACTATTCAGAAACAGGTAGCAAGTTTCTCGCGATGCGATGAATTGTGTTACAGCATTAACATGATGCAATGGCTGATATCCAGCAAACAGAAGTAACGAGATGATGACGATGGCAGATAGTGTATTAAGATTCATATAAAGTCGGAGACCTCGTCTTACTTGACGCCAAGGATTTACCTACTAAGGTGGTGTCAGCGGTCTGCGGGACCATTCTTCGTCCTCGCTACATTCGGCTGTTTAAGGTTGTGGCCAAGAATGGCCTGGCGACACGCTCAACCTTCCACGCAAGATGCGAACACGCCTAGTGCTTTACGTCGGCTTGCTTAAGCCTTACCTTGATCCGTCTCTAGTGGATCACATGGCGCTAGCGCCGAAGATGCTGGTGATGCCACGAGTCGAGGAAATCCTCAAGAGAAGGATAAGTTGTCCTTCAAGACAACTTCGTGACCGCGTGGCGCGGTCACGAAGACCATGCAACTTGCACACTAACTCGTCGACGACGCATCGAGATTAACCGACCACCGCCTGCTCCGTTGACAATCAAGAATATCAACAGTACGATGTCATAAAAATTCAGCAGCTACGTCGTTCGAGACGGTCAGCGCCAGTACATGGTACAGTGCTGGGGGTACCAGGAGCCTGAGAACTCATAGGAGTAAGAAAAGCCATTTGCGGCAGGATTGTTCGTGTGCCGTTAACGTTTTGCACTTCGTCCTGCAAGTTCAGTCGATCTATACCGCTTCCCACTAGTCGGTGCGGGAGTAGAGAGGGCTGCAGCTGCTGCAGCTGCACTTGTGCGGGTCCGTAGATGCCTCAGCATAGCGGGTGCGATAGAACAATCGCTGTTGACCTTCGGTCCTTTTTTTGCGAAATCAAAGCACAGCTTTTATTTAAGCCGAACGTCACAAGTGAAGCGCTCCTTTAAAGTTTCCGCAGGCTTGGCAGACGGCGAGATCTGTAAGCCCAACGCGAGAAGACGACATCACTTCCGCCTCTGTTTCACCATGGAAGAGCGCGACGGGTACTGTCCGCATGACGAACTCTGACGCACCTCTTGCTTGCAGATTCAGCCTGTCGAGATCTCTTATACGGTCAGATACTCAACCCCCAGGTATCTCGCTCTGAGAGCTCACCTCTCCGCTAGTGCTGTGGCTGTGGAAGCCGTGGGTCCCGTGATTTATGTTGCGAGTACTGCCCGGCAGTCTGACGAATGCGTATTTCCACACTCGTTTGTGTGAAGCGGTAACCACTGTGAGCATTAGAGGTGTATTCAAATTGTGCTTGACGCCTGCGGTCATCGACCGACTGGAGATTTTTAAGCTTGATCTCTTTCAAGTGTTTGTGCAACACACCTAACGCATGTTGACGGCTGCACGCTGCGCAAGGGATGAAGGTTCCTCCTCGCGTTCCGTGAATGCTTTGACACGATGCGCGTGTTGCCACGTGCTGATGGCGTGGGGTGTTCATAGATACTCGGTGCTGCGGTGTCACTTTGTAGTCCACCATACCCTCTTCAAAAATAATTCTTAGAGTTTTGAAAAACAATTTGACTCAATCATTTTAAGATGTGTTATTTACACGATGGTGAAGTTCCAGAGCTTTAACAACCCTCAAAGCGCAGTAGAGGAATTTTCGACAAGAGGTTGTCAATTCTTTGGTGAAAGAGGGTGTAACGGGGTTTCACACGTTTATCGAGCCGGTTTCTTGGGTTTGCACACCAAGTAAAGATCGGTAAATAAAAGTGGTGCAGTATTAGCTCCACGTACTTACGGTACTACAGTAACCCAATCGGTTAAAGATAAGGGATAGGAGTTTTGTTACAGGATCGCAACGTAGAAGTCAGTCGGACACGATTTAACGGATTTATTACCGTATCTAAAGAATGACTAAAGTTCAGTTCCCCTTTTGAATCGTTGGAAACAAGTGCCTAGTCAAGGAGTAGTGTGTTATAAGATCATCAGCCTTGTAAAGGCGCTTACTCTAGTTTACATAGTAACCTTTAGTTAGTAAGTGATTCTAGGAATCGTAATCTCTGTAAACGGGGACGGTTGAGCTTGTACTCATGAACGACTGTACGTCGTTGTTAGTTGTTGTCACTTAAAGACTCTTTAGGTCTAAGACTTCCTTTGGTTAGGATCGCTAAGTAAGTCCGGTACTCAAACTTACTTACACCCCATCATTTAGGACTTTAATAAATTGGCTAATAGGCCGCCGACAATGACGTCTATTGTACTACGTTTTGCGCAAAATAGGTTCAATTGCATATAATTACGACAAAACTGAGTCATTTAATACAGCTGATGAATTATTGCTACCTCTGTTCTCGACTCACAATAATTCATCTATACAACACTACATTAAAGTGAGGAGAATTTGCCAGAAATCTAAGGGGATAATGACGGTTCCCCGGGTAAATCATCTCTGCATGTTGCATTACCTGGAATGACTGCGTAATATGCAAGTATAGAATGCTCTTAGCGATGAAAACATTTCCAATTGCTATCGCGTTATTCCGTTATCGCTATATCAGCATTACTTATCATGCTGAGTTGATATAAACGTAGCGGAGCTACGCAGATCCTTAAGTCAAAGGAAGACCTAACGCGCAACGAGCAACTTAGTTCTAAAGATCTATGCTCAATAAGTCAACAAGCGTAAAGATTACGGTCCTCGTTCCAGGGAACCAAACGATTCAGTGAATCGACAGCACTGAGTGCTCAGGATCAACTAGCTACCTCAAGGAGGTGTTTCTAACTCTTGGTGATCAGTGATCAACGACCAAAGACGCCTCGCAAGGTACGTGCCTTTAAGATCAAAAGGGAAACTGAATTTTATTTACATCTAAACCTATAGAATATCTTAATCCTAATCTAGACACTTATCCTAAGTTAGTACAGCTGAAATCTCTCCTATCTGGTGGCTGACACTAGTCAGCCCCTGTAAACCGATGATATGCTACGTATCTTTCAGTGGGATGTCATCCGTGTGTCTCGGACACAGGGTACCAAGTACCCAACTACGTGTAACCCCTTTACATCCTCCCCCACCAGACTGACGTTTCCTAAAACGTCAGTGGAACCTCGTCCCAATCGAACATTCTTATCGCACAATGTTCTTTCACTAGGTCAGTTTACTTGCGGTTACCCTCACGGTAACTTAAAGCTTAAGCTCGATGTGCTCATCAGCAAACGAGTCAAAGGCTCTCCGTTGTTTACTCGAAATAAAGGAAATATTGGGCTATGGTAGCGATACCAGTGTTCTGGGTGATGCAGGGACAATGTCCGATACACCCATGTCCGAGGTCCTACTTCTCACTACCCCCTGTACGTTTCCTGAACGTGACGGTAAGAATTCGCCACCGCCGCCACGATAAACAGTCAGTTCGGATGATATCATCATCAACCCACTCAATGAGCAGCAACAGTTACTTCTTTAACGAGGAGAAAGCACTTGGCACCATGCAAAAATGGTCGCAACCCTCGAGCACCAATGTGACTATGTGTTCACTTCACTTAGTGTGAAGGAACCTTTACGTCAAGCGACCGGCCAATCGTTGGCATCGTGGATCGTTGTCCACAGGCCTAAGACTCTTGAGGAGGCGGCGAGCGGCCAGGCACTTTGCGAGAGGTACCTGGAGCCTCACCTAACGACCCAAGGTCAATACAAGGCATGTCTTGATATGCAAGCACGTGGTGCACCGGTCCCACCGTTAAAGAGTATGTCTATTTTCTTGTCTGCAGGTGAAACATAGAGCTAAGGAGACGATGCCTTCGTCCGCTGGGTGCACCGCATACGTCGCCTCAGCAGTATGTCTGCTCTAAGAGCTAGTGCCGATGTGGCTGATGTGCGTCTCGAACGCAAGCTTCGGTATTACTATGCCAAGCTTAAGGCCAGAGGCCATTTACGTAATAATACGCGATATGCTTCGGCTACTACGGTAACCGCGAGTTTTGGCCAAACTATGACCACCAATCCGCCAACCGACACTACTAGTGGTGGGAAACGGCCTCTGTCTCAATATGACCTTGGCCATAATGTTTAAAAACATCCAAAGTATAAGGGAAATCTTGACGTTCCCATGAGTTTTCAGACGTAGGGTACTCACGCCACCATACCAGAAAATAAAATTGACCATGACGACGACGTCGTTACGGTAGTCTCTCGACAAGAAATTGGCGACAACCATGCTCAACGAGCAGAGTTGGTGGTGGCCGGTGTGTTGATGGCAGTCCAAGAAAAATTGGTTCTCAAAGTGAAGGTTCTTCAAGAGACCCTAGGGAAGACCCAATGCATGCTTGATGTGATGCAGAGCTGCCTGCAGGCGATGGAGCGTGCTCATACTCCGAACGAGAATCAGTTGGACTTGGTGATTGGCTTGCAGCGATCCGGGGTACCGCCCTCGTCGTCGGCGCCAGCGCCTCAAAACTCACATGGTAAGGTTCCCGGTACGGCTTAAGTAACTCTTCGTAGAACAATGGGTGGTTACGCAATCTGCGCGGAAGGTTCAGCGTATACGCAAGGCCCTTCTTGGCGATGACCGGAAACGGTCCAATGAAGCGTGGACGTAACTTTGTCTTAAAGACAGCACACACTACATTTGTAGGTGGGTTTTAGCATTAAGTAGAACTTGGTACTTAACCTCATAACGTTCAATACAATTTCTGCCTTTGGCATCAGCTTGTTGTTTTTAGTTATCTCGGCTATCAGCCATTTCTTCACGCACGTGTCGTAAGACATTCAATCGCGCTGCGAGAAACTCGACTACTTGTTTGTAAGCAATAGCAGGCTGATATCAGCAAGCCGATCGGCAACCTCTCTCCACCAAGCCCTGATCCACAGAGTGTTAGCTTAAAGGGAACGTGAAGGTGGGTGAGAAAATTAACGTAAAACGGAGTTAAGCATGTGGAGGCATGAACAGCGTAGTCTAACGCAAATTCAACAACAGGGAGAATTGAGCTCTAACGCCTTTTCGTGTCAGCGCAAACATCACGCAAAATGTCATTAATGACGCGAATGACACGTTCAGTTTGACCATCGGTCTGCGGATGATCCTCCGTGGACATGTCTGATAGGTTGCTTAGCACCGTGAAGATTGACTTCGAAAGCACCGTGAAGACAGACTTTAGTTTGGCCATCGGTCTGCGGATGATCCTCCGTGGACATTTCCAATAGGTTGCCCAGCACTGTGAAGATTGACTTCCAAAACTTCCCAGTGAAGCGGGGATCTCTTTAGAGACAACTGATGCAGGAAAACCATGTTGTAGAAACACACGATCGATAAACAGCTTTGCTGTGCATTAACCATCGATGGAATTATTCACAGCCGCTAAATTAGCCATCTTGATAAACGGCCATCAAAGACCACAATACCAGTGTTGCCGTCCGAATCCTTCGGTATTCCAAACACAAAGTCCATACTGATGGACTCCCAGCACCCAGCGGGTACAGGAAACTAGCAAGCGGTGCACTTGCACCGCTTGCATTCATGTGCTGAGGGTTTGACCCGTTTCACATGTACGCACATATTTACTCACCCATTTGTACATATTAGGCCACCAATAAGCCTGGCTCACTGAGCCATACGTCTTCTCACAACCGAGATGACCACTTAAAGCAGTATCATGTGCCTCATATAGGATTCGATACTTCAACTCCTCATCATGAGTAGCAGCAATACGAGAGGCATCCTCAATATTCGTGCGATAGCACAACAACCCACGATCGATATAATATCGATGTAGCCTTGCACGCAAACGTGACGACAATGTTATGTCCGAGTCTTTAAACTCCTCGCTTCCAAGAGCCCGTAGCAAAGCTACACATTGTTTGTCCTTGGCATAATCCGCAAGGATTAAGTCAGGGACTGATGACGACAGTGTCGTAACATGAGCAAGCTCATAGTCGGGGCGGCACGATAGCGCATCAGCCAAGGCATTTTTGCTTCCCTGGCTTACACTTCACCTCGAAGTTATATTCGGCAAAGAATGAAAGCCAACGGTTCATTCTCTGAGAGAGATGCGGCGACTGTGTAGCAGTGCGCAACGACGCATGATCTGTATAGATCACAAAAGGCTTTGAGCCAAGCAGATGTACTCTGAATTTGACTAGAGCATACTTCATAGCAAGTAGCTCTTTGTCATGAACTGGATATTTCTTTCATCAGATTTAAGCTGGAGAGACTCGAGCTCAATGACGCGCTTGCGTCCATCAACATCTGTTTGTAACAGAGTACTGCCAATGGTAAATTCATATGCGTCACATACGACACTGAAGGGCAGATCAGGATCAGGCAAAGCCAATATTGGTGCATGAAGGAGACTCTTCTTAACCGCTAAAAGCATCGTGCTCGGTATGACCCCAACACCAATCCACATTCTTTTTCAGTAGATTGGATAATGGCCTAGCCATGTCTGCGTAATTTGCACTATGCTTATGCAAGTAATTGGCAAGGCCAATCCACTTACGTAAGTCCTTTTTGTTCTCTGGAACTGGCCAGTCGACTATGGTCTTTACCGTAGCGGGGTCCGCTCGAAGGCCTCGCTTCCCAACGAAGCACCTCAGAAAAGGGATTTCTTCGGCATCAAAGATGCACTTAGACGCGTCAGCGTACAATTTTTTTGTGCGCATGCACTCGAGCACCGCTCGTAAATGATCAATGTGGTTATCCACATCTGATCGACCATTCGTTGCACGACTATGGACAAAGATGTCGTCAAAGTACGCTTGTACGTAACCTCGATGAGGTCTGAACAATTGCGTCACCAGACGGTTAAAAGTAGCTGGGGAGTTAGACAGCCCTTGTGGCATAATGAGCCACTCCCAGAGCATAACGCTCGGAGAAATCACCGCTGTGGGCGGAATATCACTCGCTCGCATGAGCAGCTGTAATATCCATCGACTAAGTCAAGTGCACTATGCTAAGTACATCCTACCATATTGTTCTGAAGAACATACTTCCTATGAATAGGCGTCTGCACCGGTATAGAGGCTGCATTAAACTTATTGTAAACATGCATAATGCACCACTTGCCATTTGGCTTCTTGACACAAAATGTCGGTGTTGAATGGAGATATTTAATCTCACGGGGAGATTTACCCTCACGAACCATTCTGCGTGCTCTGCACGAAAGAACTCGTCAATTACGTCACACGGCTCCTTTGGTAGGGGCCATTGCCAAGTCACACAGTATTTGGTTTTAGGAACTAAGTCAAATTTCATGACGTAAACATCTATCACATGGTAAGATAGATGATGAATTGTAACACACCACATCTTAAAATTCCTTATCCAAAGGATAACAAATAGGTTATTTAGGATCTTTCAAGATCGATGGCCCACCTCAAGCACTCAGTGCCGCTTTTGTGTCTTCCATGACATCTTGGTCAAGAAGTGACGACGACTTAAACTAACAATTATATCCAATGGCCACCACTTCAGATAAGCCACCAGACTTCAAAGTCAGGATAGACTCATCGGCAGACACTTCGCTAGCTCTAACAGCGGATTCAGCGATGGTAGAGTCTAAAAGCTCACTTACTCATCTACTCACCTTTTACTACATTGACGAATCCATGTACCTGCTCGCCAGTATTACTCAGATACGTTAAAGACGCCTTGCGTTGCATAACAGCAATCTGGAGTCAATGTCGTCTGTGTGACGAGATTGAAAGTTTCAAAGAGACTGGAACTTTTGCGTTCTCAAGGTTAATATCATCATCATCATGAACTTGCTCTATACAAGAGCCAGTGTCATTACCGACACCCGGGACTATACCGCCCTCAAGGTGACGAGCTGCGTCTACCATAATTTTCCCTGTACAAGATCCAATGTCATTACTGACATCTGGGACTACGCTGTCCCCGAGGCGACGAACTAAGTCAACCGTAATTTAATCTAAATATGGCCGATGTCATTACCGACTTCTGGGACTACACTTTCTTTAAGGTGACGAACTGCGTCAACTAAAATTTGATCTATGTCATGGTCTATGTCATTACCGACATCTGGGAATACATTGTCGCCAGGTGACGAACAAAGTCAACCTCATTTTGGTTCATATCAGATCCGAATTGATTACCGAATCCGGTGATGAGTCAATTTTAGTAAAATCATCACCCAGTGGGTACCTACGTGCCACTCCGCGCTCATCAAGTGGGCGTCGCCCTTGATGACTTGGATTTTCACCAACAATGTCTTGACTGGCATCAGTGTGTTGCAATCACGGCCAACATCACTCACTGGGTACCTACGAGCCGTTTCGCTAATAGTCAACGAGCTTGGCTTGAAAGTAATGGTTTGACATCCTTCACCCTGATGAGTTCAGCCATACCGGTGTAGAGCACACTAACGGTCTTGGTCCTTGGCTCTCGCCAATAGTGTTTTTGTAACTTAGAAGAGGTGATCTTATGAATTTCCAAAGCTCCACTGAGAATAGTGCGCGTTGCGCGTAAGGTCTTCGATTTCCAATGACCCATGGCTCATGGCGTGGCGTTACAGACAGGACGTACCAAGGATGAGATCAGACCCCCCCCAAAGTTAAGTACTAGACAGCGCTCTAAACTGTCAAAGCCGAAAACTTTACGCCTAAGCTAAAAGTGACTAACGCACCTGCCGCCAAGCGAACAGTGATAATCTCATTATTTCGCGCTTACGTGCCTAAGCATACTGCTGACTCCATTCCAGGAAACAACGTCGGACATAATTTCCCAACGCCCCGAAGTCGATGAATATCGACCATGGCTTATCTATGCCCTTCACCGTTGCTTTTGCAACTACAAGCCTGGCTTGTGCTTATGCTTCGTGGCGTTGCCCCAAATCCACTTAGGGCTAGGACCTCTTCCTATAACCACCCAGAGGTACAACAGAGCCCAAAATATTCCTAAGCAGGGCGCCCCGCACTGGGACCCGACGTTTTTCCGCGCCTTACAATTCGTTAGTAAGCGACGAGAGGAACATGCTCGGATGAGCATGTCAGGTCCTTCTTATACGACAGTTGAAGCGAAGATGTTCGATTCTACCGTTCTGCGGATGTTCAAATGCTCTAAAAACAGTGGAAATCTCAGCTTCTTCGTCTCTCTCAGCAAAACTAAGGTTTAAGGGTATTGCCCTTTGCATGAGGTGAGCATTGCTAGACTAGTTCGAATGGAACCATGAGTGCCATAATGGGAAACTATTAAGCTAAACTCTGCTTTTAACGTTATGTATACTGCACACTCATATGTTGAGGGTTGTGCTTGGAACACTTCCGTTCTGGCAACGCCAGTGCAAAGGGCCTTCACAAAAGTGGTCACCAGAACCGTCTCAGGTTAATTGTTAAGCTCCATAGCAGCAATGAGAGTTCGCAACTCCTGGACATAAACGAATATTCCCTTTTTACCCTGGCGGGTTTACAGGAATCGAGATTGCACACAACATGCCTGATTAGACGAGGCAAACATTAGAGATAGTTGCTGCTTTAGCATTTTAGGTGAGAAGTCATTGTTTATCGAGGTGCCAGAAGTGAGTTACACTCCCTGGCTCGCCCACCTAGCTTCGATAGGGCCAGGCTCATCTTTTGCTTCTCTGACCGCAGCAGGGCCGAGCTGATGTCAACCTTCATCTCTTGAGCCCACCAAAGGAGATTTTTTCCCTCTTTTCCCTCAAAATTCTTGGAACTTCAGACCAGAGGGCGAGTCTTTGACTCGGTTTCCGGTATGAAAAATACCGAGTGGGCTTGGCAGATGAAAATGGTCGTGGACCTGTCCGATCAACGTGGACTCAGAGCTCGAGAAGGCCTCGAGACGTGTACGAAGTGCTTCCGGGTCTTGTACCACTATAAGAGCCACTATAGTGCCCGATCAGCACCTTAAGCTTGTCGAGCATTTCTGCTGGGCCTCAGAGAGGCCAATGGCCTTTATCGTCCTTGCAGAGGATTCAGTCTGTGAAGCCTCAGGTGCCAGTTGACTTAAGTGCTGCCAAGTGTATCGAAGCTACTTAGCGCTCCTTAACTAAGAAAATTTAAGACTTATAGATTCTTTGCGTGACAACATGAATATTGATGTACAGTCGTCTAAGCGTACAAGCTCAACTATCCCGCTTCCAAAGAGATTACGATTTATAGAGTCACACTCTAACTAGAGGTCCCAGTGGCTTTTCCCATAACGCTCGCAGTACTTGGCCACTTCTCCTACCGCGTGCATGATGTCTGGTCTAGTGCACGTTGCAACGTACATGAGTGCACCAACCAGCTCACGGTAAGGCCATTTGGGCACGAATTAGTCATTGTCGCCAAGCCTGGTCATTTTATCACTTTCGCCTGACGGTGTGTGCACGTCCTTGCATTGGTATATGCCAAATTTATCCGCCAAACGCTTGATGCAAGCACGCTGATTCATTCTTATTGATTTGCACTTGTAATCACGTGTCAATTCGATGCCGAGACAGTACTTCAGCTCGCCTGGCTCCTTGATACTAAACTCGGTCTTGAGTGCAAGTTCGATGTCATCTATGTGCTTTTGTGTCCGCGCGAAAAGCATCAAGTCGTCAACGTGGATGACCGCGAGGCTAAATTGAGCATCGAATCGTCGTACATTTACACCAAGATCGGCAGCCGTACGCGTGAATTCTTGACCTTGAAGGTGTGCGTTTAGATGATAATTCCATTCTTGTGCCGCTTGCTTTGCACCATACAAAGCCTTGTTGAGCAGACATTTCTTGTCACAATGTTGCTTGTCGATAAATTTAGTAGGCTGCTTCATGTAATTCACTTTTTAATTCTGCTGCTTGGTCAACAAGTCTTCTTCAGTTTAACGCTTCGCTAACATTTTAACAGGTTATGAGCCCAAGCAACGACTTTGCGCCTAAGGTGACACTGCTTGACGGTACCAACTATCCGTTATGGGCATTTATGATGAAGATGTACCTCATTTCCAAGGGGTTATGGGAAGCAATAAACGCCACATCTGGCGTCTCCGAGGCCAAGAAGCAGCAGGCGCTTGCGTCAATCGTTCTCAACTTGAGCGATACTCAGATCATGCATGTCATAACAACGGATAGTGCACGCGAAGCATGGGGAGCCCTCGCACGAGTTCATCGGACTCAAGACATGGCAAATCGGCTTCGGCTGATAGAGAGGTTTGCTACATTCAAGTATACCGCGACGGACATGAGTACTCACATTATGGAGCAGGAGCGACTCGTGCTGCAGATGAATGGAGCCATGTGTGGACCAAGTGAAGAAGATACGTGTGCAACATTGATACAAAGTCTTCCGGCACAAAACGAGAGTCTAGTGCAGGTTTTTCGCAGGAGCGTCCACAGTTCAGCTTTAAAGATCTGGTCAGCAAGCTGATCGCTGAGGAAGGGCGCAAGAAGGACACATCGCGCATTGAAGATGAGACAGCTTATGCCGGAAAACGACAGCAGAAAAATGCTACAACAAAAGAAGCGGTGGTCACCAAAAGGAAGGGTCCGGTGTTCAGTGCTGCAGTCGTGGTAAGCGCGGACATTACGCACGCGACTACCGGAAACAGAAACATGATAGAAGCGAGAGGCAAGAAGTTCACTTGAAAGTGGCGTTAAACGCCACTCAAGAAAATACGAGCGACTGCTGGATCATGGACAGCAACGAAACGGCACATATGTGCAAGGATAGAGACGCGTTCATCACTTACGCGGTATCGTCGACAGCCCGCAATGTGAATAGCGCGAAAAACAAGAGTGAGCGCCTTTACAAGGCTGTTGATCTTATAACCCACTACTCCTTGACTAGGCACTTGTGTCCAACGATTCAAAAGGGGAACTGAACTTTGTATATTCTTTAGATACGATAATAAAACCGTAATCCCTGTCTGACTGACTTCTACGTTGCGATCCTAAAACAAAAGTCCTAACCCTTATCCCTAACCGATAAGGTGTTGTAGTACCGTAAGTACGTGGTACCAATACTGCACCACTTTTATTTACCGATCTTTACTTGGTGTGTAAACCCAACAAACTGGTTCAATATCCGCGTGTATCCCCGTTTTGGTCAGTAAGTGCGTAAAGCAAACATATCAAACTAAAGCAAGCAACGATCAGCATCACTGATGCAACAAATACGTAGAACTTGTGGAGTGATTGCGGCCGTTGCATTAGGGTGGGTCACAATGCACAACAATGTGGAAGCTTGATCGAACCAACACTAATACCTACAGAACTTACCGGAACTAATGTATAGATATAAACAACTTTGACTACTTTCCTCAGTACGAGTCTGTTGACTTTTCAGGCACTGTCACTCGTGCATTGCTGAAATGGACGCATACTTACATGAGCACGCAGTTTTCTCGGCTTCATTGGCAGCACCAACATCTGGGTTATCGTCAGGCATTATTTCACTTGTTGTGGGGCCTTAACGTCTTTGTAATAACAGGGGCGCCCGCAACCGCGCTAGTCTAAAGCTCCCTGCGCACGACCATCTTAATGGCTTTCCGCTTGCAACTATGCGCTTCTACGTTGCACATGAACAGACCCGGAACAGCATAGAAAATAAGGAGTTATTTAGTAACGAACAGGACAAATAATTATAACACGCGTCGCGTGGGCGTCACACGAACAATATGAATGTGCATAACATAAAATGAAAGTAGTAGCCTTCTCACCTACTAACAAGTAACCCTTTGCATGAATGCGTGGTGGAGACTATTGCTGTTGTAGAGGCGTCTTTGAGAACTAATAATCGATTGAGAGTATCAGCGGACGTAAAAGCTTCGAGTCCGCAAACGACTCAGGCAAAGCTTGACATAATCGTGCGCTTAAGAACACATAAGAACAACTGCGAACCATACTGAAGTAAGTCTAACGATCATAAAAGGACCACATGGTGAGTGTGTATAAATAAAAAAAGCACTACCACACCAAAAAAAAATCATTGAGCCTACTTAATTTTCTGCACAGAAAAATACAAATGCTACACAATGCGTCAACAAGACCAACAAATCTTTAAGTAGAATTAAAGTGGCGTAGCGACTGAAGTCAACTGGATGTAAATTCCGTGTGCCACAAAGCAAGCTACACTCGATACATCTTACCAATGAATTCGCTGGGACACATATAGCATGAGTGTACAGCAAAAAAAATTAGAGTGCCTTAAATTTGCCAAGATTCCATGGTTGATTCAACAACGCATTCAATTGGACGTGTCACAGCTTCCACATTTATGCAGTGCCCGTTCCCATAGAGCACAATATCCAATGGAACTGGTGAAGCAAAGATGATTTTATTATTTGAAAACTATTAAACCACAAATTGTGACCGCTAAAATGACAACTACACTGAAAAGGTGACCCAATTTAGGTCTCGAGCATCGAACTTGTGGACTTGAAATCATACAACTTCTTTGTCTGATCAATAGGTAAGTAAATGAGGCAATCGCAGTTGACGAGACATCTTATTGCAATTCTGACAAGTGAGGCTGGAGTCAAAACGAGGGCTCCAACCCAGACCATATTTTTTAGGTCGATCCTGTTTTTAACCCGGCTGGTTCGGGTCCTGGGTCGAGGTCTACCCGGACCAATGTCCCATTCGTCGGAGCCCTAATCAGAACCCTTTATACTTCCTCAGCCTCGCACCGCAAAAATCACAACATCCACTATGGATATGTTCTGAATTTTATATACTGTGCTGGTGCTACTATGTTCAGTTCACACGTAGAAAATATTGCGACTTCTCTCGAGTCTAAGAAAGCTTGATGCCTGACCTACAATTGTGGCTTGTAATAGCACGTCATTTTGCAACGTGTTTACGACGACAAGGTCGCTATCCAGTCGCAGCGCAACGGACGCTTCCTGCAAGGTCGTACTTCGGGAGGATGCGTTTCTGATCCTACTAACCTGGAAATTGGGGGCTATTCACCATGGAGGCGAACTCGAAGCTTTCGCTATACTTTATGTCGTGCCGCATGGGAAACATCCATCGAATGAGACGGAAACGGTGTATTTTATTGTGGTAGTCAACTTCGTGAAAGTTTGATTACCATGAGGATCGTTGAGCCCCGTAGCACGGCTACCACCTCTCAAATGCAGCACGTATTTTACCTGCGCTGTTTTCTTGCTAATAATAACGCCATAATTTTCTCGTTAAAAATTGCGAGGTGTGGCAACATAGCGGATGGGATTAAGCAATTTGAGGCAAGCTTGTTTGATAGTCAAGCCGTCACTACTACCAAGAGATCGGCTGTAGCCATCCTAGCTAAAAAAAATAGGAGACGTGATTACGATGCAGCCACTTCGCGCTTATATTCTACGGTCTTTTTCGACAGTCCTGTCCAGGATCGGATAGGATATAATCATAACGAATCATACGGGTTACACATAAAAGCCTTCTTTCGAGGTGAATGATCCGAATTTCTTTGCAAGGACACACTAGTGGTGAATTGGGTAATTTAACCTACAGGAAATCTCACTTTTAGCACCATTTCAGGTCAAAAGTCAATTATCAGCACCAGTCCCAAAATTAGCACCAGCCAATAATTTATTTCATGTAGACCACCGCAAATTTTCACAAAGTAAACTTGCGATTATCGCGTTTTTAGAGAAGTGCTAGATAGTTGGCGAGTGCGCTTTGCGATTCGGCGCCACATGCGTTGCGTGAGCGAGACATGCGTGATAAAAGGAACCTGTGCAGTGTTTTACATGATTTTTGTGCATGGTTTGGTGAGGGACTGACGCAGAGTCTACCTGTGTGCCGTACGACTTTCGATGTCGGTTCTTACATTACAAGAGTAGGTAAGGCTTTGGCCCGATGTACGATCCTGCAAAAGTTTTTAGGCCATGGAAACGCTGGATCTAGCGACTGACTTATGCTGAGACTGGTAATTATGCTGTCCAGGTTCCATACGATCGGATGGTGCGGTTGATAATTCATTCTGGAACAACACACTCAACTGTATCGCGGAATAAAGCAGGACTGAATTTACAATGACGTACAGACAGCAGTTGCCAAAAACAGTAAGATCTTATGGCTGAGGTAGCTCACAAACTAACTGACGTTGTGTTTTGCTCTGTACTTGATGAATGATGCATGCAAGGATGCAGACGCGCGTCAAATTTAAACTAGTCTTTGATGTGCTGGTTGCGCGGGATACGGTCACGGCCTTAACGTCCAACAAGTCACTTTAGGTAGTTTTATAAATTACGAGGATGTGTGAATATCGTCTAAGGCTTAGCTTACCAAGTGTGTATATGGATGTGTG